>PVIR01013130.1:24558-43096 GCA_004026965.1 Petromus typicus | reverse complement strand
GCCTCTGCCTCCCGAGTGCTGGGATGACAGGCATGAGCCACCATGCCGGGCACTGTGGTATGTGGTACTGGTTGCTGCTGGGCGTAAGTCTCCACATCCAGTATTGTATGTGGTTACTGGGGATTGAACCTGGGCCCTTGTGCTTGCAAGACAGGTGCCAGAACCACTGAGCTAAATCCCTGGCCCCAGCAAGAATTATCTTATAGTTTAATTATTTTAATATAATAAATGAAACAGACTCTGAGTGTATGCTAAGGCTACAGAAAAGATTAATGATGTTACTAATACATGGTGTAGTTGTTCAAATGGCCTGAAGTATGAAGAAAGTAGTTTCTTACAATATCTGAGAAGAAATATTTTAATATTTATGCTTTGAGTTACGGTAGCTGTTCTTAAAATAGCAAATGACTCAATGTCTGGTACTTTTTATAGGAAACTTTTGAAGATAAAAGAACTACACAGGGTGACATGTCATTTGGCGACTCTTTTTGATCACTGCTGAAGACAAAAGTCACACTGAACAATGACAACTACAGCAGAGGCCTTGTCTTGCTCCTCCCACGGGATGTACTTTGTGACTAATCACAGCGACCAAGCCCTACAGAACTTCTCAGGAGCATCAAATGTTACTACCTGTTACATGGAGGAACAATTACTATCTACTGTGTTAACAATATTCTACTCTGTAATTTTTATTGTGGGACTGGTTGGAAACATAATTGCCCTCTATGTATTTCTGGGCATCCACCGCAAAAGAAATTCCATTCAAATTTACCTGCTTAATGTAGCCATTGCAGACCTTCTACTCATTTTCTGCCTCCCTTTCCGAATAATGTATCATATTAATCAAAACAAGTGGACACTAGGTGTGATTTTCTGCAAGGTTATAGGAACACTATTTTATATGAACATGTACATTAGCATTATTTTGCTTGGATTCATCAGTTTGGATCGCTACATAAAAATTAATCGGTCTATACAACAACGGAGGGCAATAACAACCAAACAAAGTATTTATGTTTGCTGTGTGGTATGGATAATTGCTCTTGCTGGGTTTTTAACTCTGATTATTTTAACACTTAAGAAAGGAGGGCACAATTCCACAGCGTGTTTCCATTACAGAGATAAGCATAATGCAAAAGGTGAAGCAATTTTTAACTTTGTCCTTGTGGTAATGTTCTGGGTAATTTTCCTACTAATGATCCTTTCATATATTAAGATCGGTAAGAACCTATTGAAGATTTCTAAAAGACGGTCAAAATTTCCCAATTCTAGCAAATATGCCACTACAGCCCGAAATTCCTTTATTGTACTGATCATCTTCACTGTATGTTTTGTCCCCTACCATGCCTTTCGATTCCTATACATTTCTTCACAGCTAAATGAATCATCTTGTTACTGGAAGGAAATCGCGCACAAAACCAACGAGATGATGCTGGTTCTCTCATCTTTCAATAGCTGCTTAGACCCAGTCATGTACTTCCTGATGTCCAGCAATATTCGCAAAATAATGTGTCAACTTCTTTTTAGACGATTTCAAGGTGAAGCGAGCAGAAGTGAAAGCACTTCCGAATTTAAGCCAGGATACTCTCTGCATGATACGTCGGCAGCAGCTAAGCCGTAGTACAATTCGAAAGGTCCTTGAGGTGCATGTATGAGAAGGGGCGATAAAGTGCAACCTCTGAATTCACTGAAGATCTAAAAATTATGACATAAACCTCTAGTGTGTATAAAACTCAGACTTTAAGGTTGCGTTGATATTTGTGTTATTTCATTTATTGAACTGCAAAATATTGCAAGGCAAAGAAAAGCTTACATTTATTAATGAATTTGAAAACTGTATGTAAGCTTTTCTTACAATAAATTGTTAAACTAGCACCTTAACAAGGGTTAGAAAGTTATGTGCAATTCATGGCTTTAACAGCAAAATAATTAAAAGAGTGTTACTGTGTCTCCAGTCACTACGCTCAAGTAGTTTCCAGAATCAAACACTTGATACTAATTTAAAGTAAGTTAAGGGATTTGGGGGCAGACTTAAAATATCAGAAAATACATGTTTGTTGTCCTTTTAAAAGCCTATATAATTTGCCACTGTATTCATTTATGCCTAAATCTGTATTAACAGATTAAATAATAAAATTCTAATAAAAATAAGATCGCTCATATTTTCATTGCTTAGATAAAAATGGAAATAATTCAGATAGTACACAATAAAAATTAAACAGAAAAGCTAAGAATTTAATGTCTTAGCAGGACTTAAAATGATACCTGACTTAGAATCAGAAATAATTCAGCTGTTCTAATAGAATACCATTACAGTTGTGCATATGTTACGATCCAGCAAGTTCACTGCAAGGTACACATATTATAAAATCACTCAAATATGTACACAAGAAAACATATGGAATGATGTTCAGTGAACTGTGCATTATATTAAACAACTCAAAACAAGTATGTACATATCAGCAAGAGGGTGGAGAAGTGAACTGGTTTGTTGAGCACCTCAGTATAATCAACTACCACACATCAACATAGGGAAATCTTACTTGTAATGCTGAATAACAAGGCTAACCATACAAATCTGCACAAGGGTATGCACTATGTGAACTATTTTACACAAAATACAGAAACACATAGAACAATATATTCTTTTTTTCCCTTGATTGAGTTTATTGGTACACTTTAGGTATACATTAGGATCACATCCATCACTGAGAATTTGTTCCTGTACATGATGTATCGTGATTCTCATCTGTCCTCTTCCCCTGCCCTCCCTACAATTCCCCACGCCTATATACATAAGCTTTGCTTCTACCATCAAATTTTTTTCTTTCTCTTCTTTGTTTCCTCTGCCCTCCATTTCCTCTTTCCCTCTGAACATTTTCTTCCTATATATTCTTTATGAATTTATATATAACACACAATAAAAATACAAAACATGGGGCCGGGAACTTAGCTCAGTGGCACAGCATCTGTGTGGCAAGTGCAAAGTCCTGTGTTTGATCCCCAGTAGCAAAAAACAAACAAACAAAATATGTATAATGATACATAGAACATATATCCTCTCTTAAAGTTAATACTAAAACATATGGAGAGATTTAACATAAACATGGGTAGGTACATCTGAGTGTTTAAAATATTTCATAACAATAAATACAACTTCTAGATTAGCATAAAAAGGAACAAATAAGTATTCACAGATGTTCAAAAATAACTGACAGTTGGGTACGGTGGCACAAACTTAAAATGCTAACATTGTGAGAGGCTGAAGCAGGAAGACTGCAAATTCAGCCCATGATCCTTAGTCACTTTGTAAGACATTGTTATTCACCACCATCTCCCCAGAGCTTAATGTATTACCTGATACACAGGAAATGTATATCACTGAATAAACCAATGAACAGACCAAAGGACACATGAGAAAGGGACAGAGGGAACAAAGGGGGACTTAAAAGAAAAACAATTGAGTATGTCTAGGTTTTTCCCCTAGTCAGTGTATCTGGATAGAGCTGCACAGAGCATCATACAGAGCAGCATGCATCACAGCTTGGAAGTTTGGTCAGAATTCTCCAGTTCTTTGGTCATACACAGAACTAGAATGTCACTGAGTGTATGACCAACTCCACGCATCCATTTGTAAGCTTCTATTACAGAACAATTTTTTTTTTAAATAGAATACTTCTTAAAGCTTGTTAGGTGACTGGCTAGGAAATTAATATTAAAGCTGATGAAGATTTCTGTTAAGAGTTGAATTTGTATTACTGAGATCTGGCTTGTACTGTACACGGCTAGTGCTCAGTTAACCATATTTAGCAAGTGCACCCAACTTGTTGAATAAAAAAATAAGTCAAAGCAAAGGTATATTTAAAAAACAAGCATGAAATTTGCAGAAAGATTAAAGCTTCAGGAAAAAAATTATTCTAATTACTTTGTTCTGACAACATTAATATCACCTAAATGAAATTTAGCATTTCTGTATTACTTTAAATAATTGAAAGCTTTGATTTTCCTTTGTAGTCACAATAATTAAAAATTATTTTATAACACTGGTAAACATTTTAAAACCCTACATGTCTGTTTTTTAAACACATAACTTAAATGGTCAAATTATATTGGTAACTATTATTGTTCTTTTTTAGGAAAATTAAAATAAATTAAATACAGTTGTAGGATTTGCCTCATTTTTAATATTAGAAATGGTTCCTTTAAAGGTCTGCACATAGTACTCTTAAAATTCTATTAAAAGTATACTGAATTGGGCCAGGGATTTAGCTCAGTGGTTCTAGCGTCTACCTGGCAAGGGCAAGGTCCTGAGTTTGTATAAATATTTAAAAATGTATAATGATACATATAACATATGTCCTTTCTTAAAGTTTATACTGAAACATCTGGAGAGATTTGACAAAAACATGGGTAGGTGCATCTGGGTGAATCATCTCTCTGAACCACTACAATGCCTGGCATGGTGGCTCATGCCTGCAATCTCAGCACTTAGGAGGCAGAGGCAGGAAGATTGCTATGAGTTCCAGGTTAGCCTGGGCTACACGGTGAGTTCAGGACCAGCCTGAACTACAAACCGAGACGCTGTCTCAAAAAAAAAAAAAAGAAAGAAACCAAAAAACTACTGAATTAATTCTTGCTATAAAATTATTTTCAATAAAATATTTGTAATAAGTCAATCTGTAATGTCATAATTGACCACTTACCAACAGGAGTTTCACTGACAACATGCCTTAAAGAAAACTGAATCCTGAGAATATCTAACTTTTCAGAAAAACATGCTACTTACTTAGCAAATTTAGGGTTGTTTATTACACATACTCTCCTCTTTCCTACTGAGCACTGGTGTTTGCAAGCAGCAAACACTATTCCTACCTCCCCTGAATCTAGGAGAGGAAATGGTCAGCACAAGAAATTTCGAAGTATGTACATATCTTCACCTTGAGACCTTCAGAACCAGTTTCCAACTGACACCTCATCTATGCAAAAGCAAACAAGGGCAGAGCAAGCTGCATGGCTGCCTGAGTGGGACTCGAGGGCTGAATACTCCGGTGAGTTTGGGGAAAGTGGTCTGCAGAGAGCTAGATTGGCCAGTGGTTGAATTTCCATGATCCTGTCAGCAGAAAGACAATTCCCATCTAGTATGGAAGGTTTTATTTTCAACTTTAAAAAATGGATTAGTTCTGTTCATGTACAAGTAGAACTGATATAATTACAATTATGTGAACCAAAGCCTTACTGAAAGTCCACAGGAGGAAAAACAAGATGAAACAGACTTCTCTCAACAGGCAACCTGGCTGCTACAGAGATATTAATGACATAATTATTTTTAGGCATTTTAAGTAGAGATGGAGCATTCCTGATCCAGAAATCTAAAACCTTTTTTTTCCTCCCTTCTCTTTGGTCGTGCTGAGGAGCAAACCCAGGGCCTCATGCATGGTAGGCAAGCACCTGCCTCTGAGCTACACACCTCAGTCTGAAAAGTTTTAAGGTTTCATATTTTGAATTTTCAGGTAAGGGATGCTCAACCACTGAAGTCTTTGCAAACATTCTTAAGTTAAAAAAAATTCAAAATCTGAAATGCTTTCAGTCTTGAGCATCTCAGATAACAGACATTTTAACCTATGTAATGGCAACTTACTTTACCAGACACTAAATCATATTTTAATTCTTCAAAAAGGAAAATGCTGGGGAACAAATGCAAAGGTAAACAGTGGGGCAGACTGCACCTCTTTAAGTAGACCCTACATGATATAGGAAGAGCATGTGACATATTAACGACACTCAGTAGAGCAGGGGCAGCAATGACTCAGTGGGAGACCTCAAGATTCTTGTAGAAAGATGTACTAGAATCTTGCAAAGGCAGAATAAAATGTATTTTTTGAAAAGCTCCCCAGATGACTCTGCTACATTCTCTTTGGAGTTCAGAGAGAATTACAAAAAGTAAAGGAAATACTACAAAAAATATTGGGGAGGAAAGAGAAATAAATCCTGTTGGCCACGGATTTGGCTCAGTGATACAGTGCTTACCAAGGGCCTGAGTGAGTTCCATGCCCAGTACCACAAAAAACAAACAAACAAACAAACAAACAAACAAACAAAAAAACGGGTGCTGTTTCTATTTAAAATAAAGAGCTGGGCCAGGGATTGAGCTCAGTGGTTCTGGAGCCTGTCTTGCAAGTGCAAGAACCTGGGTTCAATTCCTGGTAACCACATACCATACTGGGTGTGGAGACTCACCCCAGCAGCAACCAGTACCACATACCACAGTGCTGGGCGTGGTGGCTCACGCCTGTAATCCCAGCACTCGGGAGGCAGAGGCAGGAGGACTGCTGTGATGTGAGTTGGAGGCTGAGCTCAGGGCCAGCCTGAACTACAAAGTGAGACCCTGTCTCAAACCAAAAAAAGATTTATACTTTATACTTATACAATTTATACTTATACAATTTATACTTTTATCTTACATCACACCAAAACAATTACATTGTAAGTAGATTTAAGAGTTAAATGTAAATAATGAGAGCAGTAAAATATTCAGAAATATACTAATTCACCTGTGGGTGGGAAATAATTTTGTTAATAAAACAACAGAAATAGCTAGGGCAAAAATTTACAGATTTTAAGAACTGAGGTTCTTCTTTATAGAAAACTTTAAACAAAAATAAGAGCACACAGCAGGAAAGTATTCAGAACAGATATGCCATGTACTGGAGAACTTTGTATGTCAGGCACAAGCAAACACTATAAACTAGTACTTTGGATTGGGAGAAATCATTGGAAACTAAAAACAGTCTGAATTATGACAATTCAGTTGAGAGAAACCGTGGCATACTGCCATGTTGGACAGGCTCTTCCACCATGACTGAGGCCCAGGTGAGTGGCTGCAGTGTCTCAATTCAGTTTGGGTTTGCAGAGGAAGACTTGGCCAGTTGGTTGGGCAGCAGTGACAATGGGCACAGAATTGGAAAGGGGGTGTGAAATTTGTCCTAAGCTTCTATTTTGCCTCTCATTTCCTTCTTTCAAGTTCATGTGCAACAGAATGGGATGCAAAGTAACATGTATTTATATACATGCCCTTCCCTGTGCCAGATGCTTGCCACGCATCACCATTACTTACTTCATCTCCACTGCATTTGTGATGTAAGCAGCAATTATATTTTGTGCAGAAGGAGACACAAATTGTCACTTTTCTATTTCAGACACACTCTTTGGAAAGATTTTCAATTTTGTTTCATTCCGCCTAAGTGTAAAGGTGGTTACTGAAATGTTTTTTTGTTTTAAAAAAGTAGAAGTTGTCATTAATATGCATTTGGGGCCAAAAAATTCTTGTTTATCCTTCATCAAAACTGCATGATGTCAAAAACCTACAATTCTTAAAACTCGTCTTGTCACTGTCACACATTTGCACACTTTGAAAGCTACATCTACAACATGGGCGACAGATAATCCAGAACAAACTCATACAGGTAGGATGGAAGAAAAACACTAAATCAAATCAGAGCATCTTACCCTAATTAATTTGGCTTCTAGCCCATGAAATGCGTAAGGGAGAATTCTAAGATGAGCTTTGGAAAATGTTTCTAATTATGATTTGGATACAGGTGTTGCTAATGATGCCTACAACCTCTTCTTTGCTTTACTAAGCCATGCAATTATTTCAGCAGCAATAGTTAATTGTGAACTATCATCCGCCTTTGCAATCTCACATTTTTTTCTTAGTAATAAAACATTTCAAAGAAAAGCAAAAGGTGTGGGGAGAATTCAACATAGCAGGTTAAGCACCCATCACTCAAACTGAACAGATATTAATGTTTTGGCCTAACTTAAAACTTCTCTCAGACCCACATATACAATTTAAAAGTTAGAAACACAAAACTCACCTCGTATTTCCTCTCCTCAAGCCTTACTTCCTAAAGCAAGGATGTGTCAATCTGACCATAGCTGTACACTTTTACAACATGTATATATACAGAAATATGCACCTTTTGTTCTATATATTTACACAAATGGTATCTTGCTATATCCTTTTGTAACTTTTTTCTCCCAAATTATCTATTTTGCTAACATGGAGATTGTATTTATTCATGTTCATGGATGCAATGTCTTATGGTATAACAAACAATAGCTCTTTTCTCCATTTCCCCTAACAATGGGCATTAGGTGGTTTCCAGATACACCGAGTCACCTCATCTTTGACAAAGGAGCCAAAAATCCTCAATGGAGGAAAGATAGCCTTTTTACCAAATGGTGCTGGAAAAATTGGGCTTTAACCTGCCAAACACTAAAGCTAGACCTATTTCTTTCACCATGTACTAAAATAAATTCAAAGTGGAGTAGAGACCTAAACATTAAAACAGAAACACTAAACTTGCTGCAAAACAGGTTAGGTAAAACTCTTGAGGACATTAGCTTAGGGAAAGATTTCATGAACCAAAGCTCTATAGCGTGAGAACTGGCAGAGGAAATCAACAAATGTGATCTCATCCTATTAAAGAGCTTCTGCACAGCAAAGGAAAGCACCAGCAGAGTGAAACGGCAACCAGCAATGTGGGAAAGGATCTTTACCAGCTGTTCCTCAGACAAAGGGCTATTATCTAGAATCTGTAAGGAGTTTAAAAAAATCAGCCCACCCAAATTTAAAGACCCAATTCAAATATGGGCACTTGAAATAAACAGACACTTTTCAGAGGAAGAAGTAAAAGCAGTGGTTTCCAATTTTTCAGCTACTAGAAACCATGTTCAAGAGAAATGTTCTGTCTACCTTGTGTAGATGTGTGGAGGAAGTTCTCTATGGTTGACGGAGGACAAATGCTTGGTTTTAGGGTGTGGACTTCTGTGTAGGTCCCATTCATCCCACCTCTAGACAGAAGTAAGTTTCGATTTACCCATATCCTCACTAATACTTGGTCTTCTTTACATTTACTGTCAATCTGATAGATGTGAAGTGCTATCACACTGTGGTTTTAATTTGTACTCTTCTGATTACTAGAGAAATTGAATGACAGCTTACAGATTTCTTCTAGAGTGAATGGCCTATTGACATCACCCAAACCTTTTTATTCTATGAATTATTTATTTTAAAATCTTTTTCCTTCCTTCCCTGAGTTGCTTATCTTTTTTCTTTTAAATTGTTGGCACATTTCTTTATATCTCTTGAATCTTAATCTTTTTTGTTTATGTAAGTTGCAAAAAACTACTAGTATGTGCTTATCTTTTACTTTGCTTATGGTTTCTTTTGCTAGATATTACAAGCAAAAAAATTGTAGTCAAACCTAGGTAAACAGTAGTTCACTGATATGCATTTGTTAAGGATTGAGCTAAAGAATTTGTAGATGAAATTATCTAATAGTTAAACAGGTTTGTTTTTCAGTTATAAATAGCTTAAAGATGTCAAATTATATATTTATTGAGAATACAAAGATAGAAATGTTTTCTGAGCATTAAACTCCAAAATTCAAACACCTAAGAAGAGCTATGCAAAATACTTTTTTTTGAAGGAGAGGAGACAGGGTCTTGTTACTTTGTCCAGGCTGGTCTCAAAGTCTTAGGCTCAAGTGAATTTCCTGCCTCAACCTCCTGACTAACTGGGACAGGACTATAGGGACACTACCCCATGCCTGGAAAGGTAAAAGATTTTTAAAGAAGTAGAAAGTCTCCTGCCAGATAACATGATTAAATGTTTTAATGTATCTAAGGAAAAAAATGTCCACTTACTAGGGGTGAAGGAAAATTAGGGTGAAAAAGTACTAGGAAGATGCTGGTATTACCTATCCAAATACAGCCCAAGGGATTAGTCTTGGCCAATGAGTGTTAAGTGTTATAATCCTACTCTAAGGCCATAGCAAGAATTATGATGTGGTTGAGTGCAGTAGATTTTCTTAGCCCAGTGACATTAAGCATTGTGAGTACTGAACCGAGAGGCAGGTTAACAGACAGGTCAAAGGGGCAGAGGATGCAGTCAGATGGCCTGAGTTCGATGTTTGGTGCTACCACTTATGTAACTTTGGACACAGTCCGTATCCTCTCCTGAGATAAAGGAATAATAGTACCTCATTCATAGGGGCGTGAGGAGGACTAAAAGAGTTTAGAAATCTAGCTGGCAGGCAGGACCCATTCAGCATGTTACTCAAATGCCAGGGGAAAGCACAGAATGGAATGGCCAGAAGTTGAAGGTAAACATCCTAATTAGGGAGATACATACACAGTAGAAGCCAATCTGAGTTGAATGAGATGGGAGAAGTTCACGCCAGTCACTTGGCCTTAGCTTTCACTTGTAATAGCGATGTCCAGGACAGGAGAGGCAGCAAATCTGCTTCACTTTAAGCTAGTCAGAATCAAACTCTAAAATGTCAGCTAGTAAAAGGAGTAGGTAAGGGCACCTCTGGCAAGATGCCAGGAGAAAACATGTCAAAGCTTCTTGTGTGCTAAGAGCAGCAGAAGCGGGCAGCACACTGCACTGTGAAATGGGGACAAGTCACATTCACTAGAAACTTGGCTCAGGTAGGGATGATAATCACTGTGTCATATTTTCAAATTCTGTCAAACAGAAAATTTCTAGACCAGCAGTTCCTAATGCTGTCCATTAATAGTGCTGGCATAGCTGTTACAGTCATTTCCTTTCTGCTTCCTGCCTCTTATGGCATCTTCTCAATTATGGAGACTTTCTAGCGTCCCAACACCCCCTCTACTTTTTCCTTTCCTGTACTCAGCAGCACCTCTTTTTTCTTCCTCAATTCACTGTTGTCTGTTTCCTTCTTTCTCTTTTAATTGTCTTTCTCACAACTGCGAGCTCTGTTCTCTTGAGTCTCCTCCCCATCTGTCAAAAGCAGAAATGGTCTCGTATCTTTGTGGAATTGTATTCAAAAGAAAAGCAGTTTCCTCTATATTTAAAAAAAAAACCCACGCTCAGCTGGCTCCGAAGGGAACTGGCAGGTTTGCATGCATGTTCACATTCAGTTCCCCTTTGTGGCCACTGAGGCCTGCAAAACACAGAACACACAGGGTCAGCTCAGTGGGGGGACACAGCCTTCCACATATTGGTGGCGACAGGGAGGAGAGTAAGTAAGGATATGTACCTCACACGGCCCAAAAGCCACTTATGATGTTGAAAATAATAAAACCAGGAGCCATGAGGATGACTTAGCATGGCAGAGGAAAAGCTATCTCACCTTGCTAGACTACCATTTTTTAAAACATGCTTTCAGGCTCTACTGCTGGAGTACGTTTATCCAATTCTCAGGATCAAGTAAGTTATTGGGAAGTAATAGAAATAGACTTTTCTTTCACTTTTATTGAAAAAAGGACCAGATTAGTATTTTGGAAAGAGAAAAGAAAAGGAAAAGCCATTAGAAGAGGAGGAAAACTACAAAGGAAACATGATGGGTGTGTGACATATTTAATATAGCTTTCTATACAAGAAGAACCAAAAAAATACAACAGCTCTAGGACCTAAGCGGGACATGGTGTTTGTCTCTTTACAAAGTACAAGTTCCTCTTCTTTGAGGAATATTAGCCAGGAAACTGGGGATTTTGAAGTATGCATACTATATTGATTTCTAAGGAAAGAGAAAATTCACTGCACTTTGAGGAAAAAATAGACAAGTCTATTTAGAACATTAAAATTGCAAGCACATTACAGGAAACATAGTAGATTAAAAATAGTAAATTAAAAGTTAACTCTATGCTGCTCCTCCCATCCAGAGGTGCAGTCTGTATCCCCACTTTTTGAATCTGGGCAGGTATTGAGACTTTCTCTGACAGTAAAAATGTGGTGGACATTGTACGTCATCTGAAAAAGGCCTTAAAGAGTCCTGCAGTGGCCAGTGGTGCTTTCTTGGAAGCCTGTGATTATATTATAAGCAAGTCCAGGATGAAAACGCCCACAGAAGTTTGCTGGGTTGGCTGACTTTCCCAGAGGAGGGTCTGACATGTAAGGACATCTTGGACTATCTAGACTCAGGTGAGCTGTCAGATGACTAAACTGCATGAATAACCCCAGGAGAGATTCACAGAACTGCCCAACTAAGCCCAGAAAAAACTGTGCAGCTGAGAACGAATAAACATTTGTTGCATTAAGTTACCAAGTATGGGGGTGATTTCCATCCTGCAACAGATAAATGATGCATGTAAGATGTAAATGAAGAGAATATATAAAATGAATTTCTAAAAAGGTGACAATGAATATAAGAAATCTCTTTAACAAATAAGACAATATGTGAGTGTTTTACTTGAAAGCTGCGTGTGTGAGAGTGTGTGTGTGAGAGAGAGAGAGAGAGAAAGAGAGAGAGAATGAGAGAGAGAGAGAGAAAGAGGGAAAGAAGGATGGGGAAGACAGACAGACAGACAAACAGACATGAGACTCATGTTTTCCATAGCTTTGCAGGATGGGGAGTGACAGGATGACTAAGATTTAGTAACAAATTATGTGCTCTCTCACAGAGATAAAAACAAGCATATATTCCCCCCGATGGAGAGCTGAATGAGGCAATGAGTTAGTGTATCTTTTTTAAAATTTTTAAAACGATTGCATGTTAGTAACATAGAACAGTGAGGTTTGTTTTAGGAAATTGGTACCTGCACATTAACACATCTTCATCATGTTCAATCTCTTTGTTCACCTTTCCCTCCCTCCATCTTCTTCCCCATTTCCAAAAGTCTACCTTCTAGTTTTCTGTCTTTTCTCCTTCATTTTTATCCATTTTTAAAATATTTTAGCTTTCTCATATAAAAGAAAACATGATATTTAACTTTCTGGGCCTGCCATCTCTTAAGATGAAGGAGCTGCATAATTGTTTAGCTGACAGAAGGAAGCGACTCCAGTGGAAGATAAAGGTTAGCTCAACTGCAGTATGTTCTTCAGAAGGCGAAATAATATTTCATGTACTAATTATTGCTTTCATGACAAGCCTTTTAGGACTATTTGACTTGTTTTTGGTATTTTTTGAGACAGGGTCTTACTATGAAGTTCAGGCTTCTATCACGAAATCAACCACCAACAAATGCTGGCGGGGCTGTGGGGAGAAAGGAACCCTCCTCCACTGCTGGTGGGAGTATAGACTCACTCGTATGACCCCTGTGGAGATCAGTGTGGAGATTCTTCAAAAAACTAGGATTAGAGGTCCTATTTGACCCTGCTGTTCCTTTGCTAGGTATATATATGAAAGAATTAAAAGAATCATACCATAGTGACGTATGTGCACCCATGTTTATAGCAGCTCAGTTTGTGATAGCTAAATCTTGGGAACAGCCCAAATACCCATCAATGGGAGCCACTCAATAAAGATGTGTGCTTTTTATTTTATAAAATAGAGTATTACTCTGCCAAAAAGAATGATAAATTTGAGTTATTTATACTCAAATGAATGTACCTTGAGGACATACTAAAAAGTGAAATAAATGGGAAAGACACATGTAAATACCATATAATTTTTCTGGTATGAGAAACTGAAGGTGTAAATAAGTTCTAAAATATATGATAGGTATTGTGAAATATGAAGAAAATGTTCAAAAGGATAAAGGAAAAGGGGGGGGGTAGGGGTAAATAAAGAAGTGAAAGGAGAAAAAATTGATGGTTAAGAAAGGAAACAAAGGGCCGGGGATTTAGCTCAGTGGTTCTGGCGCCTGTCTTGCAAGTGCAAGGGCCAGGTTCCATCCCTTGGTAACCACATGCAATACTCACGCCCAGCAGCAATCAGTACCACATACCACAGTGCCGGGCGTGGTGGCTCACGTTTGTAATCCCAGCACTTGGGAGGCAGAGGCAGGAGGATTGCTGTCATGTGAGTTTGAGGCTGAGCTCAGGGCCAGCCTGAACTACAAAGTGAGACCATATCTCACACACACAAAAAGAAGGAAGCAAAGCTTATGTATATAGGGGGTGGGGAGTTGTAGGGATGGCAGGGGAATGGGAAAAAAAATGAAAATCAAGATGTCATGTACTGGTACAAATTCTCAATGTTGATTGTGATCATAATGTATATAAAGTATATATATATATATATATATATATATGTATATATATATATGTAAAGTATACCAATAAAAGTCATGGCAGGATAGGAAAAAACCTATATTCAGCAGCTGACATTATGTTTTAGAAGGTTGAGCAAAAACTTAGAGATAGTTAAAAAGAAAACTTTTCACATACTTAACTGTCAGATTTTCTTCCTACCACCAGCACAATTATGACTAAAGATATGACAAACATATGGGGCAGGGGGGTTGTAAAATGGGTAGGGGAATGGGAAAAAATGAAAATTAAGTTGTATTATATACTAGTATAAATTCTCAATGTTGATTGTGATCATGATGTGTATATAAAATGTATCAATAAAATCAATTAAAAAAGATCTGATAAAAATGACTCTTATGATAATATGTAACTAGTACAAAACGAAACAGTCCTCAAGGGACATATTCTGATCCAGGCAAATGAATGGCATTGCATGTTTATCTTAAGGATAGAAACCCACTGCCTACACAGTTACTTTTATTCTATCAAGTTTAAAGTGGCTTTCATCTACTAAAACTTCACTAAGTGAAGTTTATTATTTTACTAGAGCTTAAGATAAACAAACTCCAATTTTTCTATGGCTTAAAGCTTTCAACTGGAAAATAGTGCTGGGTGGACAGCTCAGCCTTCCTCTTCCAGCCACAGCAACAGCTTTCACTAAGGCTGGTGATATATTGCCCTCTGCTGGCCAGACACTCCCCAAGAAGTGAGTGGCTGACAGACTAGTTTTATGCTAAAATCTAATGCAGATTTCTCCTTTGTTTTTTCCCCCCCCCCGCTAGATATTTTTGGAGACACGGTACTCTTAAGGTTCTATTATTTCCAGGCTTCAATACTTTATCTATAGTTTTATTAAAACCACCCATTTTAGGCTGCTTTTCACTAGAGGAAAAGGAAGATGAGGCAACAATAAATCATTAAAAACTATGCCTTGTTACATGTAGGACTATTTAGAAATATATAAAATACAACAATTTGTTTAGAGTGATGCCTTAAAATGACCACTCTAAGTCTAACCTATCTTTAGTCACCAAAAGATTACCAAGATGTAGCCACCAATGAGAGAGTGTAATCAGCAACGAATGTTAAAATCATTGAGCTATATATTCATAGTCTCCAAATATGACCCCGAGATTACTTATTGACCGCAAAGGGAGAAGTGTGTTTTTACAGTGGAGACTTGGCAGGAGTTACTAAATCCAGGTTGAAATCCTGAAACAGGTACATAGTGAGATGTAGTTTTGGCCACTGGGAACACTTGGTTACCTTACCCAAAGCAGGTGGAGACTTGGCAGGAGTTACTAAATCCAGGTTGAAATCCTGAAACAGGTACATAGTGAGATGTAGTTTTGGCCACTGGGAACACTTGGTTACCTTACCCAAAGCAAACAATCAGATTTTTTGAGTACTATCACATATAATGGCAGTCAACATAAAGCAGAAGCTAAGAATGTGTCCCCTAGAAAAATGAATGCTAAAAGACTATCTTACAGGTAAGAGTGTGGGCTCTGGACGAGTTCAATCCAGGCCTTACAATATGCCAGTTGTATCACCACAGGCAAGTTATTTATCCTGTATGAACATAAATCATTAAGAAAACGTAGGTAACAAAGCAGCTACATTAGACATCATAAGATGTATATGAATTAAAGTATATAATAGCAGTTCAATGGCTGTTATTTATTACTATTGTTATTGGTAATTTTTCTAAGAGTGGGTCTCAGGAAAACATATTACTTCAATACTTGGGCTCTGTATATTAGAAACTAAATACAGACATTATCAGGTACAGGAGAGAAGACTTCTGAATCAATTCTTTCTCAGCTTCCCTTGACATCCCTCTTTCTTTTCTGTCCTTCAGTGAGGACAGAAAGTGACATGGAGCAAAGACTCAACCTTAGGACACTCTTACCTACAAATTTTAATCATGATGCGTATATGTAATGTACCAATAAAGATTTCAACAAAAAAATAAAATGTTACAAGGGAAAATAAAGTTAGATTACAAATTTTTTTTTTTTTTTTTTTAGGTTTTTGGAGACAGGGTCTCGCTTTTGTGGTTCAGGCTGGCCCTGAGCTCAGCCTCAAACTCACATCACAGCAATCCTCCTGCCTCTGCCTCCCCAGTGCTGGGATTACAGGCGTGAGCCACCACGCCCGACACTGTGGTATGTGGTACTGGTTGCTGCTGGGTGTGGGTCTCCACACCCAGTATTGTTATGTGGTTACTGGGGAATCAAACCAGGGTCCTTGCGCTTGCGAGACAGGCGCCAGAACCACTGAGCTAACTCCCCGGCCCAGGATTACAAAATTTTTTTTAAAAAGTGATTGGTAATAAGATAGCTGGGAAACCTTGGTCCAGGAGACTCAGTGGACTGTGGAGTGGTGAGAATCCTGGGGAGTGGTATGTTTTCTTAACCATCTCAGTCAAATTCATTGCAGTGCAAGTTGCTGTTTGTTAGAATTGGAATTGTGTGTGTGTGTGTGTGTGTGTATTTTGTACAGGAAGCAATATAATAGACCAAACTATTTTTAGAATCCAATCAAATGCTTCATTTTCAGAAATTTTTACTTTTGGCTTTTCAAAGAACCCATGAAAAAGAATAGTTGGTCCTGAAGCATGAGATGGACCAAATTTAGCTGATTCATAGATGCTGAAGTTAAAAAATCTGACTGTCCCTTAAGACACTGCCTTGCTGGGGATTTAGCTCAGTGGTTCCAGTGCCTGCCCTGCAAGCACAAGGGCCTGTGTTCAATCCCTGGTAACCACATACAACAATGCTGGGTGTGGAGATTCATACCCACCAGCAATCACTACCACATTCCACAGTGTGGGTGTGGTGGCTCATGCCTGTAATCCCAGCATTTGGGAGGCAGAGGCAGGAGGATTGCTGAGTTTGAGGCTGAGGTCAGGACCAGTGTGAACTACAAAGCGAGACCTTGTCTCAGGAAAAACAAACAAACAAACAAACAAACAAAAACAACACAAACATCTGACTTTCCTTTAAGACACTGCCTTGCCTAATCCATCGTTCCAGCTTCTCATCTCCTGTAAATTTGGTTTTTTCTCAGCTGCTTTCCAGCCACCACCTAAGGTGATCTTAATTCTTATGGTTGCTACTGACACTGCTACCATGTTTCCGGGCTGTGCATTTCTGGGACCCAACCTGTATTTGGGCCTCTATGAAGAGATGAAAGCTAAATCTGCAGAACAGTGAAACTTGGAGTATCAGGATCATTTCGCTTTTGTCATTAGTTAGACCTTTCTTACAACACTAACACATAATTTTCTGTTACTGCAAATTTTGGACTGTACTCTCAAGCTGTGTCTTAGTTGATCTTGAAGCAAATGCTCTCATTTCTTGCTGAGAAATCAGCTCTTACAAGTAAGTAGAGGTCCTTTTAGGCACCCCAGTAAAGGGCAGGGCACCTCTGATTGGAGTGGCTTTCAGCAGGAGGTGAGGGCCTGAGAGCAGCGCAACTGGAAACTGGCTGTGGCCAGACACCACATCCTGGGGAGAGGAGGGAGCTGTGTGAGCCTCGAACAAACCACAGCTTTGAGAAGCAGAACCGTGCTTTACCCCTAAGGGCTGCCGGGGGTATGGGAACAAGGCTCACCGCTGCCTCCCTTTTTGAGAAATCATCATCTTTAGAATGTGACGATGTTCTAAAGCAGAAAAAATTAGGTCTGTTTTTTCTTTCTGCACCAATGTCCTGAACTCCTGATTAGTTAGACACAATATTTAAAACGCTAATTGCAGCCAGTTTAGATACTAGTTTGGATAGCCTAAAATAACTTTCTAGTTGAAGCATGAAAGTTCAGGTCTGACTAACCTGTCCTGAACCTGCTGGCTCCTAGCTCTGAGGGAAACTGATAAGGGGCCCTAACTCTAACCCTAAGAATTTAGGTAAGTCAAGAAAGCTCCTGCACACTCCTACTATATACAGCCCATCATGAATTGCTTAAACAAATGACTACATGCCTGCTCTTTGGACCACTCTCACTGAACAACACCAGTGGAATTATGAGGCCAGATTAAAAAATGCACTTGATACTCACACAAGTTTCAAGGAAACTTAGTACAAGACAGCACTTGAATTATAGGAAAGTAATGCTTTAAGGAGATAGATGAGGTTCAAGGCACAGGACTTAGGAGATGAGTGACTGATAGGTGTGTAGGAAGTAATTAGAACTTGTTAAGCAAGAGTATTTGAATTTGGACAACAGAGGCAAAACTTTGAAGAGAATGATGGAAAAAATGATTAACTGAAGACAACTCTTGGAGACCTGAGTAAGGAAAGTCCAAAGGGGCCATTTTTTTTTTTTTTTTCTTTTTTTTTTTTAGGTTTTTTGAGACAGGGTCTCGCTTTGTGGTTCAGGCTGGCCCTGAGCTCAGCCTCAAACTCACATCACAATCCTCCTGCCTCTGCCTCCCGAGTGCTGGGATTACAGGCGTGAGCCACCACGCCCGGCACTGTGGTATGTGGTACTGGTTGCTGCTGGGCGTGGGTCTCCACACCCAGTAT
>PVIR01013130.1:0-24458 GCA_004026965.1 Petromus typicus | reverse complement strand
AGGGGCCATTTTTGACAGAGAATTTGCAATGTATTTTATTCTTGAAATGTTTTCGTAGTAGGTTACATTTTTATTAGTTTAATATTTTCTGACATTTATTTTCAATCAGTTTCAACAATACTTCCTCATGCTTTAGAAAAATGTAAACAGAATTTTCTTATACTTCAACCAGGAAACTCAAGGTCACTTAAATCATGAAGAATTTATCATGATATTTCTGGAAGAAAAATTAGCTTAATGAAGTGCAGAGTTTACAGAGAGAGAAAAAAGTTAACCTTGACTTCTTCCATAGTTAATTTCTGCTACATTAGACTTGAGAATAAGAAACCTTGCCTGAAGTTAAAGTAATTAAGATTGGGCTCGGGCCGGGGAGTTAGCTCAGTGGTTCCGGCGCCTGTCTTGCAAGCGCAAGGGCCCGGGTTTGATTCCCCGGTAACCACATAACAATAGTGGGTGTGGAGCACCACACCCAGCAGCAACCAGTACCACATACCACAGTGCCGGGCGTGGTGGCTCACGCCTGTAATCCCAGCACTCGGGAGGCAGAGGCAGGAGGATTGTGATGTGAGTTTGAGGTTGAGCTCAGGGCCAGCCTGAACCACAAAGCGAGACCCTGTCTCAAAAAACCTAAAAAAAAAAAAAAAAAGATTGGGCTCTAGTTTATTTTTCATGAGTATCATAAGGTATCCCGATGAGTAAGAAAAACCAATGTCTGCCTTCTATGGCAGAGAAAGAGGTTGTTTTAAATATAATTTACTAGTTGTGTCACCTTGAGCACACTACTTAACCTCTTTAAGCTTCAATTTCTGCCAGCTACTTCCAAGGTCCCTGTATGTAAAAGACTTGGCACAGAATTACTGCTTACTATATATTCTCTTTACTTTCCTTCCAGTTGCTTTCAGTGTTTCCTTATTTCTTCCCTTTTCTGATTCATGTGGCATTTGAAGATTGTATCACATATCACATATTAATCTAAATTCTTGGCTGCCTTGTGGAATCTCTCTTGGAATATCCGGAAACTATAAATTAGCGGCTGACACGGTACTTCTATGACCGCCACATGCCACTACAAACACAGTTGAAACTCTAGTAAATATTTGTTGAGGGAACTGCACTGTTTAAGAAAAATACAGAGTATACAAATCAAAATAGTTTAAGAATTGGCAAAACTCAACCCAGTCCAGGCATGCTAATCCCACAAATGGGTCTGACAGTGGTTCTGACTCCGCCTCAAGGTTGCTTACCATCTGTGGTAGCTGGTTTCCAGAAGAACGCCCAGAGAGCACCACCTCCCAGTACTTAACTTTCACACGGTCAGGGCTAGCTCTGTGCGACCAACAAAGTCTGTACAAGTGACAGTGGGGATTTTAGAAGCTAGATGAAAAAACCAAACAAAATCAAGTCAATGCGCCCATGGCAGCTTATCACCAATGCAGAGAGAAGAGATGGCTGTGTGATCGTGGGACACACACAGACCTTCTAAGCTCTGGTTCTGAAATGAATACAGTGATTTTCAAGACTACTGTGAGGACTAGGACTTGCACATAAAGTGAGTGGCACGAAGGGTGGCACACACAGAGCTCTCATAAAACATGACTCAGTCATGGTGGTGGTGGCAGAAGAAGCTGTAGGAGCAGCAGCTGAGCAGATGTGAGATGTGAAGGAAAGAGGAGTCGAGTGGGAGCCCTAAGTTTTTGACTTGAGAAGTGACAGTGTGTATGATTTACCGGCTGGGGACAAAAGGGAAAAGCCTGGGAATCCTGTCTTTGGACCAAAGGTACTTACACCCCAAGAGGCAATATTATAACCATCTTTCAATCACTATGAACAGCATTCTATTTCCATTCTTTCTTTGCTAAGTTGCTTCCAACTGTTCGTTCTGCAGTGCTGTGGGTCCAACCCAGGGGCTCATGCACGTAGAGCCAAGTGCTCTTCCACCGAGTCGCACCCCCCAGCACCAAACTGTTATTTGTCCTAAGTGATTTCTGGAATATAAAAATCATTGAAATAAAAATGACAGGAGTTACAGAAGCCAAATTATTCTGTAATCAATTGCCACGTAGCCCTGGATGAGCCACTGTTCTTAATTAATGATGACCAATACTGAGAAGATGCACAACAGCAGAACAATATCCTCCATCTGGAGTTCTCATTTTTTAGAGAAAAATATCAGCAAACATCACAGAAAATTTGTGCAATCAACACGAAATACGATAAGCACTGGGAGTTTTGAGAAACAGCAAATACTTCTATTAACTTTCAATGCAGATTTACTGATAACTGAAGCGCTCAGGCTTGATGAAATTACATTTCTGTTCTCTTTCTCAGATTCTTCTGGTTTAACTACCCAAGGAACAGTGCTTGAGGCAGTTTGGCTCCCCAGCCATGAACATTTAGTTTTCATTTAGTTAGTGGTTCACAGATTGACTAAATAATCTTATTCATTAAATTGGCTTCACAGCTTATTATATTATAACTTCATTTGGTCTGAGGCATATTTGTCACTTCCCAGGATTTTCCATATCTATTACCAGAATGTTCCAAACAATGTACTACATGGTATCCGGAGGGAGGCAGCACTGAGCAGCTAGAAGAGTGAGTTACTTCATTAACACCAAGCTAGGACCGAACCTGTGTGGTCTGTGCTTATGGTGGACTTCTCTGGGCTGCAGCGTATTCAACCTTAAAAGAGAGGATCTCAACCCACAGATGAGCATGAAGTTCAAGTGCAGCTCTATGAATAGTTGACCCTAGTATGCTACTGTAAGAAAGCTTTGAGCTTCATCTTCCTCTACTCTTGATAAAGATGGATCTCAAAGAAGTCACTCACGTTATGACTTTACAGATAAGTTTACAGACAAACTTGTACTAGTGTTTTATTGGGTTACTGTAGTGTGATTCCCCCTATCATGATGTCATATACAACAAGCTTCTGAGGATTAAACCTTTAAATTTCAGCCAGTCATGTTAGTAAAGCTAAATGGGGTGGAACTAGTTCATGAAATAATAAGGAAGTACAATATATGTATGTATATATTGTCCGCAAACTTCCTTTCAGTACTGAAATAGAGAAATGAGGTTTTTCTTTTTTTGAGGAGACAGTTACATTAGCCATAACTATTGGATTTCTTTAGTACTCTATTTAATTTCCTTTTCCCACACCATAGCTGGTGTACAAGAATATATTTACACTGACTAAGGATACTGGAAGAGTGAAGATCAGAGAACCTTCGGTCTGAAATCTGCATCATTGCCTTGAACAATATAACCTTCACTGGTTTAAACTCCTCATACAGGTAAGGGTGATTACTCATTTTTAGTTTCAAAGTTAATTCCATGAAAACTCTAACAGGACTAAGCTTTACGTTTTGACAACTGGTCATTAAGAAAGGCTGTGACTATACAGGTGTCATTAAGGACTGTTAAGGCTGTGGCACTCACTCATTTGTGTTCGCTAGTGATGTGACCACGGGTGCTCTGCTGGAGGGAATGCGGACATGGGGGTGTTTTCTACAAAGCTATTCTGTATCTCTAACATGTCATTTTGATTTGATTTAGAAAACAGACATCTAGTAGCTTTAGAAGTAAAGTGTCCTTCTAAAGGAGAGGCACAGCAGACGTAGATGTGGGAAGCTAAAGATGGCGAACTAGTTACTGTTGCTGTCATGAAGAGCCTGCTGTCTGACAGAGCTAACGTCTCTCTGCTGCGGCGCTCACCTCCCTTTTGCTCAGGAGCGTTTGCTGTTCGTGCTCATACAGAAGCACCTGTTTTTAGTACATTATGCAACTTCCACGCATGGCAGGGGCTAGTGCTTTTCATAATTACCATCGTATAAAGAAAAACCATTCCCTATTTAAAAATCAATCTACTTTGAACAGGTGGATTTTCCTTAAGAAATAACCTGGGTTGCTTCACTCTTTGTTTCTCTGAGTTTTCTATCAGTGAGGTTGCACATTAAGTTCTGTACATTTATAGCTGTACCTATGCCAACCACATCCAGATAGCAATTCACCAGATACAAACTTGGAAGCATAGTGATCACTTTCTACATGAAGACTGCAAATAAATAAATACAATCACGAGGTCAGCGTAAGACATCAGTCAAGGGCCTCAGTATGTAGACGCACAGGTACTGCACAGCCCTTCAGTTTTTAAGTCTTTGAATGTGGATTGTTTGGTTTAAAAACTAATTTCAAAATTATATTACATTTGGAAAAAAACCTTTGATGTTTGTAAAATTTGAAATGTATTTCAAAAGCAACCCAGGAGATGGAAAATACGTGCAACTATGAAGAAGGATAGAGAGTGAAACAGAACACAGGGGCTGGAGACAGATTAGAAGTCTGATGGTGGTAAGATTTTTACATTTATCAGAGCAGAGGATGTGATGAGAAAATGTGAGAAATGCACTGTAAATTATAAACCATGGAGAACACAGTGCCCAGAGGGTTAGGCTCACTAGAATAGAGATCACACTTCTTACTTGATTCGAATATAGTATCTTTTCTTTGTTATTCTCACATGTAAAACTAAAGGAAAAATAAGAATGAAAAGGAGATAGTATGTGATTCCTCAGTATTGTTGTTTATTCTTGGCAATGACAACGATCATAAAGAAGACAGGAAAAGTGAAAACTATACTTGCATTTATACTGTTATTAAAACATCATATCCTCTAAACTAACAAAGAATCCTCTGAAACTGGGTGTGGTGGTACACTGCTGTAATCCCAGCCATCCGGGAGGCTGAGGCAAGACAACTGCAAATTCAAGTCCATCTCAGGCAATTTAGTGAGATACTGATTCAGATTAAAAAAGAAAAAAGAACTGGAGATGTAGCTCAGTATGAAGGCTCTGAGTTCAATCCCTGATACTGGGGAGAAAAACAAGCTGAAAAAGCCAGACAGACTAAATTGCACATGAGGACACACGGGGGAGCTCTTCCCAGCAAGCACAGCAACGAGAGCTGTTAAGTACAATTTCTGCCCCCTCCCCGGGACTGAATCTAGTGCCTTCTCACTGAACTATATTCCCAGTACACTTCCCCTCACCCCTTTTTTGGGGGGATTTTGGAGAGCCTCTTGCTGTGTAGTAGTCCAGGCTGGCCTAGATCTTGCAGCAATCCTCCTGCCTCAGCCTGCCAAATGCTGGGATTATAGCCATGTGTCATCATGCTTGGCCTTGCAATTTCATTTTATTTTTTGGCAGTTTAGCGATCACTATTTGAATTACTGGTGCTTTTGCTAATGATCTTGAGCTGTTCGTCTATCCTTTGTCTCTATGCTTTTCTTCTGTTCAATTCAAACCCTTGCCTGAGTTTTGCTCATCTACAATTAAGTTTACTTATGAAATATGAAAAAGGGCTAGTCTAATAGCTCTGTTAGATTAGTTTTAAACTAGCTGTGAAAACACACTATTTTAAAAACTATTTACAAATAAGCAGTGTGCTAGTTAAAAAACTCTTATCCCTCTACCATTGTGACCACAAAATATTTTTGTGACACTTTTCTTTGATCTGCATGTACTTTTAAAAAATTGCATTTCCAGACAAAATTTATCATCTCGCATTGCTTTATAAGAACAATAAATTTCTCTCACGTAAAATGATAAATCCCAGAAATTTAACTATTTGTTTTAATTTTTCTGTTTTAGACAAAGGCATTATCCATCAAAAAAAGCATATTTTACTTTTATTGCAACTGGACAATCGTGATTAGAAAAGGTAAGAAGCCATCTATCCTTTCCCTTTCCATCCAACACAGTTAGCTATTATTTTATTTTACCTAATGCTTTTTTCTTTTTACTATTTAGCTTAAATATCATCTATAGTGTAACTATTAAATATATGTAATTCTGTTGTAGCTCCTGTGACAGAATTCGAGAAGTTCTGATATAAATGAGTAACAACTCAACATGCATCCAACCATCCATGATCACGTCCAGAGCTTTACCGATCACTTACACCATCCTTTGTATTGTTGGTCTCTTTGGAAACTCGCTCTCTCAGTGGGTATTTCTGACAAAAATAGGTAAGAAAACATCAACACATATCTACCTGGCACATCTTGTGACTGCCAACTTACTTGTGTGCAGTGCCATGCCTTTCATGGGTATCTATTTTCTGAAAGGTTTCCAGTGGGAATATCAATCTGCACAGTGCAGAGCGGTCAATTTTCTGGGAACTCTATCCATGCATGTAAGTATGTTTGTCAGCCTCTTAATTTTAAGTTGGATTGCTGTAAGCCGCTATGCTACTTTAATGAAAAAGGATTCCACGCAAGAGACCACCACTTCGTGCTACGAGAAAGTATTTTATGGCCACTTACTAAAAAAATTTCGCCAGCCCAACTTTGCTAGAAAACTGTGCATTTACATCTGGGGAGTGGTACTGGGAATAGTTGTCCCTATTATCATATATTACTCAGTTGTGGAAGCTACAGAAGGAGAAGAAAGCCGGTGCTACAACCAGAAGATGGAACTGGGAGCCGTGATCTCTCAGACTGCGGGTCTCATTGGAACCACATTCACTGGATTTTCATTTTTAGTAGTACTAACATCGTACTACTCTTTTGTCCGTCATCTGAGAAAAATAAGGGCCTGTACATCCATTGTGGAGAAAGACTTGACTTACAGTTCTGTGAGAAGACATCTTTTGGTCATCCAGATTCTACTAATAGTTTGCTTTCTTCCATATAGTATTTTTAAACCTATTTTTTATATTCTGCATCAAGGAGAGGACTGTCTGCGACTCAATTATTTAATAGAAATAAAAAATATCCTCACCTGTCTTGCTTCAGCCCGAAGCAGCACGGACCCCATTATATTTCTTTTCTTAGATAAAACATTCAAGAAGACACTATACAAACTATTAACAAAATCAAATTCACCACATATACAACCATATGGTTGACTTTTGGATAAAAAACCACCACGAAATAGAAAAATGTTCGTGGAGCTCCATTAGGGACATTAATGTAAAGGATTAACATGTTATGTCTTGGTTGACTACAGGCACCAAGAAAACCATGTTGGTTTTAAATATATTTAAATATATTCACAACACTCAATTTATAGCTCTTCGACTCAAAGTGGAAATGGCAGAGATTTTCAGAGGCAGAAGTCAAGCGAACTGAAAGGATCCCACTGCAAATGAAATCCACCACCCTCTTTAAACTTTTCTGTGGATCTTCTGTTCAGAACACAGTATTGTACCACTGTAGGATAAAGAGGCAGATGGCTTCTGGTGTGTCTGCTTTCTAACAGAATGTAAAGGTCCACCTATACTTTGTTTTGTTGGTAACTTTCATGAACTTTAAAAATGAGTGCAAGAAAAAAATGAATAAGAAATGTCCTCATTTAAGTCTTATCTAAATGTATGAGTAATGCAGTATAAATAGCCAGGGTTTAATAACATATTATTTATTTGGTAGTATCTGGCTCATGTTACTGGGAGAGGTAATATTCATGGATTCTGATATTTATTATAAGCAGATGTAACTTATAATACATATACTTATTTAGATTAGGCTCTGATAAAATAAAAAGCTGATATAATATCATTATACAGCCAAGTATCACATTTTATTTTTTTCATTTGTATCCAATACAAGTGCTATTAATGACTACCTGGCATGTAGAAATGTCCCATTAATTTTTCTGAAGCAAATGAATGAGAAAGCACTGTAACAGTATCACAGTACCACTTAGTAAGCAACTACATGCCAGGCACTGTGGCTATACGCCTTACATGTATTATTTTCATCATCACAACCATGGAGCATTCCAATTTACTTACTGATGAAAAAAGCTGAAGTGCATAGTTAAGTAAGTCATTCCTATTTTCTCTAATACTTAAGTAAATATTTAAGAGGTAAGCATGTCTTAGTGGTCATTTCTTTCTTCTATGTGGTCTTGTTTGTACAACAAACGATGGTGACTGTGTTGTGCACTGCATGCATTATAATCAAAACAATTTAAAATGTGTTGTTTTCCCTAAATCATAACGTATTTTCTATTTCTACCTATAAAGCACTTGCATTCTCTTTGATAAGAACAAACAAAAACAAGTGAATAAAAACAATCATTAACCGTAACTTGCCACTTCATTAGAAACTGTTTAAGGACTTTTTTCTCCATCTGCTAATTCCTTTAGTGCTGAAAAGGAAGTTTAAAGTAAGTTCACAAGAGTCTCTAATCTCACAGTGTGTTTTGTTCCCAGACTGGAAACACAAGTAGAAGCAGTTCACTGTACAGACTCCCTAGAGCTGTGTACTCAAAATCTCTAGAGGCTGTTCTGACACATTCCTATAATTTTCATTAAAAACCTGTTAAAACCAGTAAATATTTGTCCTTTCTTGGATGCTTACCTGAGAGATGAAAATGTTCAGAGAGAAATCTGAACAAATTCTGGCATGAAGTACTTACAGTGCATAGCTAGTCTGTCTTTTATAGTAGTGATTGGATCCCTGCCTCGGTGATTTCCAGAGACAAAGGCGACCTCTCTGGGTACTGACTGTAAGTGGAGTCTCCAGTGGAGCGACTTTCCAGATCCGCAATCACAGGACAACTCCACGGCCCTCAGGAGAATTCCCGAGTTGCCAGATTCCTTCAGAGTTGCAAGAGTAGTTTTATTCTTTCAGAGATTTAAAACCAAAACTATCAGTAAATTTCATTTAACATAAATGATACTATAATAATTCTCACTGCACTTAGGATTTTTTTTTAAAAAATACATGCATTCTAAAAATCAATATCTAAAAAAAAATCACTTTATAGCTCTGCTCACTACTTTAAATAAAAAATAAAAGATATTGCCAAAGTAGTTTCCTACATTTTTTTAAAAAAGGAAGAGAGGTCTGTGCAAGTTCAGGTTACTCAATGTGATAAAAACCTCCCACTTAAACTTTCTGTATGAACTATACGCTGAGCTCATTAGCATCACACCTATCTTTATGTCACAGATGCTTTCTGAAACAGCTGACTGGAAGCCATGTTGAATTCTTTTATGCAACCAAAGAACTGGCTATTTAATGGCATAATCTTGTATATAAATATTTTCTAAATTCTTACTTTTAATGTGTGAATTTCATAAAAAAGGTATTTTTAATGTTTTTCTGCGAATTAAAGTTACGCAAAACTTGAGGTCTCAGAAATCTAGAATTTTGACTTATAGGCCAACAAGATTTTATAGTTCAGGAAAATAGCATGACACACTGTTTATTTCCTCTTTTATTCCTTCTAAACCAAGGTATTCTGATGAAGGCAGTTTTTAAACTGTTAATCGGGAAAACAAATCAGTAAGACTGGATAACAAAAATCAGGATAAACCATTCAGCCTGGCAGTGGTCTGTCCTCCCAGGTAGGAGAGGACAATGGGCCACCTGCTTTTGATTTGGTGAGGACTCTTGGTCTATCTTTGGTCTTGCAGTCGGCAAGGGTGGGAGTTCTTACGGGCACGTGTGTGAGGACGATAAAAAGGAAAGCTTGCTGGCAAACTATGCAAAGAACACTAAGAGATGCTGGTAAGTGTGAAGCATTCTAGTCATGCAGCCATCTTCCTCTGACAGCCCCCAAATTCCAATGGAATTGGTAACATTGGGAAGAACTGCTATAACAAGAGAGGTTTGACACTTGACAGACAAACATCTGGTTAAAAGATACATCCCAGCTCAAAATGTGAAGAGCCACTTCTAATAAGCCAAAGAAATTCATCCATCTGTTTTATAGACAGGGCCTTGCCATGTAGTTCAGGCTGGCCTCGAACTCGTGGTGATCCTCCTGCCTTGGCCTCCCAAGTGCTGGGATTACAAGTGCGTATCACCCTGTCCGCCCACCCTTACACAAAAAATAAATCAGGTGAGTCCTTTTATAACGGGCATGTTGGGAGAACAGAGGTATACCAGTTAGAAATTCAAGTTAAATTGCTGATCTTATAATCCATGAGGTTTTTCTAAGTGTAATTATTAAAACACTACAAACTAAACATGCATGTTATGTTCAACAACTTTACAAAAGCAATGCCAGAAGATGAACCAGTTTGTTTCTTATATTAAAAAAGTAAGTCTGTGAGAATTTAAATTTTTTGTAAAAAGTGAGAGACTTTTGAGAGTTGTGGTAACACAAGTAAAACTAATGTTAGGGACAGAAAGCAAGAGGAAGGAATACCTGAAGAAGTCCACAGTGCCACGGCAACCAGTGTTAAATGAACATGTGTTTACAATAAAGTCGGGCCCTTAGCAAGTGAAAGGAGAACTGAGACCTGAAGGGGACCAGAGAGCAGCCAGGCATGTTGACACAGGTTGGGAGGAAAACCATTTAAAGGAAGCACAGTGAGAAACACTTGGGCTGGGCGCTTTAAGCTGAGCATATGTGCAAGTGGGGTTTGCACAGTTCTGAGAAATCAAAACTGAGCACCTAACCTCCTGGGCTCCGACCTCACTCAGAACAGAAAGTGACTGCGTGCAGCAAGAGGCCTGCACTCCCAGAGGAGTGGCTTCACTTCAGCTGCAGTCATTAAAATTGTGCCTGAGTGGACCAGAGTGACAGAAAGGCCTGAGGAACACTGAGTCTCCACACAACCAGAAGACGCCTTGAGAAGCTGTCCATGGGAGTCAGGAGAGCCCACGGGATTCCGCCAGCTCTCTGGCTTAGTGGAACCAGCAAAGTAGGCCAGGTGCAAGGAGCTGCATTTACGCTGGCAACTGTGTCATTTCTCTTCTGGGTACTTTTAATACAGGGGTGGGGTGAAGGGAAGAGAAAGGTCACTGAGACATAATGAAAGTTTACATCTCCTTTCACAAGAAAAAGAAAAATTAAAGGGAAGATGGTGTTGGAGAGAGAGATAGAAATTTATATGCCTACTTTACATATAAGGAGGTGAAGTACGAGAAATATAACATTACATAATAACAGCAAGTCTTAGTTGGAAGCCATTTTTGTGCCCCTGGGGACATCTGACAGTGTCTGGAAACATTTTTGGTTGTCACAATGGGGGAAGATGCTACTGGCCTCTAGTAGAAGAGGCTGGCATGTTGTTAACTACTCTGCAATACCCAGGATAGCCTCCCACATAAAGTCTCTGGCCCCGGTGTTACTGGTGTGGCTGTTGTAAGAGCAAGTTTTATGGCAATACATAGTCTTGAATTTCTAAGAATTACATAATTTTTATGCGGTTTCACGTGAAACTCCAAGGTAAGCAGTTTCCACTACAATTCACATGTAATTAAACAATCCCTTTTAGACTCATTTGTAATGATTTCAAAAAAGAAATGACCAGGCCAGGGATTTAGCTCAGTGGTTCCGGCACCTGTCTTGCAAGCATAAGGTCCTGAGTTTGATCCCTGGTAACCACATACTATAATGCCAGCGTGGTGACTCACACCCACCAGCACTCAGTACCATACACCACAATGCCGGGCATGGTGGCTTATGCCTGTAATCCCAGCACTTGGGAGGAACACTTGTAATCCCAGAGGCAGGAGGATTGCTTTGAGTTCCAGGCTAGCCTGAGCTACAAGTGAGCTCGGGGCCAGCCTGAACTACAAAGCGAGACTCTGTCTCAAAAAAAAAAAAAAAAAAAAAAAAAAAGACTCAAAAATTAGGAAAATAGTACGATTAATCAATATAAGGGCAGGACCTTTGGGAAATCTAATGTTCTCTGATTGTACAGTAAAGGGAGAGGAGAGAGACAGAGGGAAGAAGGGATGGAGGGAGAACGAGCAAGAGAACATGATAATGGGAAAAATGAGAATAAAGTTGTATCATATACTGGTGCAAATTCCAAATGTTCAGTGTGGTCATGATGTGTATATACAATGTACCAATAAAGAATTCGGTTTTTTAAAAAAGAAAGAGAACATGACAATATTCTTAGCTAGATAAAACAGATAATTAAATAATCTATGCATTTCTAGGAGAAGTAAAGTACGGTACTACCATTTTATTTTATCTTCCTTTCTGTGGTGAGTATTGTACCCAGCGTTTTCAACACTGAACTATATCCCTACCCATTTTATTTTATTTTATTTTGAAACACACCCAGAGGCTTTCACACTATGCTACATCCCTATCCTTTAAAAATTTTTTTTAAACTTTGCAACAGGGTTTCACTAAGTTGTTAAACTGCCTACGCTGGGCTGAAACTTGTAATCATCCTGCCTCAGCCTCCACAGTGCTAAGACAACAGGCATGTACCACCATGCCTGGCTTTTATTTCCTTTAGCAAATACAAGAGAAACAAACTCAAACAAAAACTTAACAGCAGAAACCAGAATTTACAAACTAAATCTCTATACAGACAAGTCACTGAATATTTATCTGAATGCAAAGAAAGCTGGTAGGCAACTTTACTGGCAAGAAATAGTAGCAAACGAAACCACGTGTCCCATTATTATCCATGGGAAATAGATCACGATGAAAGCTTTACCAAAACTTTTGCACAGGAACCCTTATAACAAGATGTTGAAACAACATTTACTTACATCAAATGACATTTACTTACATCTCTGAAGTTATATTAAGAAATCATGTTGATACAACCTTCAAGAGGTATTTGGAATCTAACTGCCTCCTCTGTCACCCCTCTGCTCTGAGCCAACCAGGATCATGTGTTGTCTCTATTTCCTTTCCACTTCGCTCATTTTACTTTGGCCACATTAACAGCCTGTGTGCCCGTCCTAGCACCACTGAGCGGGCTGTCCTTTGGCCTAGATCACTCTTCCTTAGTTATCAGCTCAGCGCACTCATCTCCTCCTTCAAGTTCTTGCTCACCTGTCCTCTTCTCAGTGCGACCTGCTTTGACCACCCTATTTAAAACTGTAATGTCTGTTGTAGTGCTCCTTTGACTTTTGATCGCTCTCATTTCCTCTGTAGCCTTCACACTGAGCTATATACTCATCCCTTTAAAACATTTCTTTTTAATATTATGAGACAGGGGCTTGCTAAGTCATTAAGTTGACCAGACTTGGGTTCAAATTTGCAATCTTCCTGCCTTAGCCTTCCAGAGTGCTGGCATTCCAGGTGTGCGACATCATGCCTGGCTTCCCCGAGGTCCTTTATACTGTCTGACCTGTAGTTTATAGTTTACTTGTTTTTGCTTATTGAGTATTATCTGTCTCCCTGAATGAGACTATCAGCTCCAAGAGGGCAGTGATTTTTGGTGTTCATGGATTTAGCTTCAGTTCCTAGGGTAGGGCCTGCATAGAGTAGGCTCTCAATACATATCTTTTGGATGAATATTTTAAGAAAATACACCAAGTTCAACATTGTCAATTAACTATATATGACTATTCCATTTACCATATAAAACATATAGATTTCAAGGACTCAAATATAAAGAATACCAACACTAATATGTGCTCTGTGTTATTTCCTTGCCAACTGAAAAATGTTTTATTTTTTGGTGGTTTCTTTTTATCAATTTGAAGTTTGAGAATAACTTGTCTTCCCCCCTCACAAAGTTTCTGGATTCTTCCTGAAAAGTATGTGGCATGTACTTTAGAAAGAAATTAAATTAATAGAATCCAATGCAAAACCGCTTGTGGGCCTCTGTACACACTGCTCCCTCTGTGTGAAAAGTCTTCTTGTTTCCACAGAACTACTCTGTGCCTCAAGACCAGACTCCAACAGGACCTATTCCATGAAACCTCTGATTCTGCCTTTTACTGACTCACCACCAGTGCTCAGTAACTACAGGACTGCTTGTCTCTGAAGATGACTATCAACCCGTCCTTCCATTCTTCTTTAGCTAGTGCTCCTCCAGTGAAGATAAAGCTACTCCCTCCCCCTGGAGCCCAGGCTAGCCTTGTGACCTTTACACGACTGACAGAATTAAATGTAGTGGATGTGACCAGTGCCAATTTTGGGCCTAGGTTCAAGAGGCCTGGTGATGTCCATTTTCATTTTGCTGGAGCCTTGAGGCACTGTCCTATGGGTGATGGGGCCATGTGGAGAGTGAGATAAACCATGAGTGGGATGACAAAGAAGGCTTGACCAGCACCCAGCTGTTCCAGTCACTTCAGCTGAGGTGCCAGGAGACTAAATGAAGCCTTTGTGGGAACCGGCTTTGCAGCTTCAGCCAACAGCCTGGGGAATAAGTGAGAGGTCCTCAGGAAACTCTGTCCAAACTGCAAGACTGTCAGCAAATCGTTGCAATAGTTCTTCGGAGTCAAAGCATTGGTGTGTGCTGATCTGCAGCACTAGATAAAATATATGCTGCTTTATTATTTTACTGAGACTATCATACTTTCAGGACTCTAAGCACCGTATTCTGCATGAAATAGACACTTAAATATTAAATCAGAAGACAAATTAGCAGGTGAAATAAAATAACTCTTTTGGATTTCAAGAGGTTTGGGGTTATCACTGTATCATATACAGCACCATGCTAATCCCAATCTGAGTGCACTTAGGAAGGCGGAGTGCAGCACCTTGGAAATCCTCATTATGTGACATGGGTACAACTATTTTTCACAACAGAATTCACCCAAAATAAAACTGTTTCTTGAGCCAAATGGTTTTCAATACAAAGCTATTACATGAACTAACAATCTTAATAGGACCACTTTTACATATTTTATAATTTCAAATGATCATTTTTCTTTATATATATATATATATATATTCCCTAATACATAAAAAGATATGTTTTACTTTATACACATCCCTTTTTAATATGCCTTAAATGAAAAAGGCTCTCACAGTATTCTACTACATTTGACAATTGTTTTCCCTTCTATCTTTCCACATTTCTTACTTTCTGGATAACTGATGAATTAAAAAAAAAAAGTATCATGAATTCATTGGGCTGTTCACTGCTAAATTTTCATAACAATACCATCAATTTCCTATCATCTCATTTAAGAGAAAATTACACAACTAATTTGTATTAATGTATGTATTGTCCATTTCTACAGTGTTTTTGAATGGCTATTATAACATTTTTCTGGATGGTTTTGGAATCGCTCATCCTTTTCCTCAGCTTTCACTTTAAGAATTTCTATTAAAATTTCTTAGTTACAGAAACTTTAACTAAACTCTACTTAATTTTTGTGGTCACTTAACATCCATCGAAGAAGCCAGGCCCTTAACAATATGCTTCAAAGGAAGAAACACCATGTCTACGGATGCTGGGAATAGAGAGGCCAGGAACAAAATACCAGAGTTTCAAAGTATGGCCCAGGGCCAGACAAACCTCAGAGGCTCCACAGTGACTCTAAGCTGGTGGAGGTGAGGCGAACCGACGGCACATGTGCTGCAGTGGGGATGCAGAACCCTCTCTGGCAGCACATGAGCCAAGTCAACTCAGCCGAAGTTTGACAAATTATCGACATGCATACAATAGCAGAGATCACATTCATTGTGCAAAAGCGTGTCAAGTGCACACTTACTTTTCAATAAAAAACTATATATTGAAAGCTCTGTTACTATGTTTTTATTTTAAGACAAAAGCTATCAATGTATGAATTATTTTTTTCTAAGCTAAAACATTACGACTCAGGTTGAATTGCAGTATTGGCACTCTGCAATACATAAGTGGGTTCTGGGTTCCAGTTTGGGCACTTGGTCTCTGAAAGGTTCGCCATCACTACCCTGGGCCTTCCATGAAAGGGACTAGGGATAAGGGGGAAGGTCCACCACTCTTCTCTCTTGTCTACCTCTATGTTTTGCTTAACATCATTACAGCCAGAGACTGAAAATTCTCATTCATTTGACAGTAGGTAGAACAGGAAGAAAGGCTGAATAATGATCATTCAGATATTTTAAGGGTACAGACTGTATTTCACCTCTAATTATGATTTCATATTATATACTAAATACTATCTGTAAAGAAAATACAATGCCGACTATTGTATATTGAAACATCATGAAAATGTAAATGTATGCTTAACTTTTACTAGATAAAACAAATAGAAATTTTCTCCTAGTTAACTTAATATAGGACATAGTTTGGTTTTTTCTATTTGCTGGTTTTTCATTTCTTATTCTCTCACACACAGTGGCAAAAGGAGAATAATAAAATTTTAGATTGCATGTAACCTTGAGTAAAAATAAGACAATTGAAACTGTATGGTGGTCCTATTAAGAATTGGTATCATGACTTATCCCCACATACAGAGGGATTGAACCAATTTCTATTTGTAAATAAAATCCAGCGCAAGATGCTCTCTACAAGACAACTGTAGAAAACATCTGGTTATTATCACAATGACGTCTGTCTCCGCTCATAAACATAAAGGTGGAGGTGAGCAGGACTTACCTTCACGTCCCTGTGAATGATGTTGTTATCATGACAGTAGCGCAGGGCTTCCAGTATCTGTCTCATGTAATGGCTGTAAAAATAATACAAGTCTAAAACTCAAAGAAAATTCTTTTAAAAACAACACAATATCCCTGGTTTATAATTCCCCCTTTTGCATTAGACATCTTTCACTAAGCAGATGAGAAAGTGAGGCTTACTGAAAAAGAACTCTCATAGTTTATGACCACTGTCGAGGGGTATTCTATATTTTCTAACTCTTTTCCAAAGAGTTCTATGTAGTTCACAATTAAAACTGTTCTACAAACTGAAGACTCAAGTTTAAAGTATGAAGATACTTTCTCATACTCAGCTAATACTACTTAGTTAATTAAACTGGCTTCCTATGTAAACTGTTCAGTCACCTCAATGCTCTGACAGGGCTGGAGCCTCTGCCTGCCTGCACAAGTGCCCTCCTTAGGCACACAACTTCTTTTGTCATCCAATCAAGTTTTAGTTGGGGACATCCTTGAACAAAGCCGGGTTAGTTCTAGGACTAAATTATAGGACACCCCCACGTGGCCAGAGGTGTCTCCTGAGGTTCCTCCATCGATTACAGATGAACTAAGGAGGAGTTAGCATTATAAAAAAGCCAGGGTGGTGACACAGGCCTGTTATCCTAGCACTCTAGGAGGCTGAGGCAGGAGAACTGCAAATCTAAGCCCAGGCTGGGTAATTCAGAGATTGATTTTAGACTCTGTCTAAAAATTAAAAATAAAAAAGGGCTGGAGGTTTAGCTCATTGCCAAGGGCTGGCATTCAACCCCAGTACTGTACATAATTAAAAAGTGGTAACAGCTTCCATTAGTGACAAAGTGGGGTAGGCCAAGAGTGCAAATACTCCTTGACTGACAGTGTGGCAGAGTTGCAGGAGCCCATCATGAAGATGAAAACGCATTTTACACACTTAACTTACTGCACATTGTGGCTTAGCTCAATCTGTCTTAAATGTGCTTGGAACACAGCCATTGGGCATTGTGAGAGTATTTTCAGTAGTCTGGGAAGAGCAACATTAAAAATTGTTTCTGTGGGGCTGGGGATTTAGCTCAGTGGTTTCAGGGTCTGACTTGCAAACACAAGGTTGCAAGTTCGATCCCCAGTAACCACATACCACAGGGCTGGGCATGATGGCTCACATCTGTGATCTCAGCCCTTGAGAGGCAGAGGCAAGAGGATTGCTGTGAGTTTGAGGCTGGCCTGGGCTGCATAGTGAGCTCAGGGCCAGCCAGAATTACAAAAGTGAGACCCTGTCTCAAAAACAAAAACAAACAAACAAAAATTGTTTTTGTGATTTCTCTCTCTCTCTTTCTCCCTTTTTTTGTTGAGGCAGGGTCTTGCTATGTTACTCAGGTTGGCCTTGAACTCACTATGTAGCTCAGGCTGACCTTGAATTTATGGTGATCCTTCTGTGCCAGCTTTACTAATGCTGGGATCACAGCATACACCACCTAACTCTGCTGTGAATGCTTATTACTTTCATCCTATCATAAAATAAAACATCATCAGTGAAACCATGGTAAGTCATGGACTGTCTGTAGTTATTTAGAACTACAGAATTTTCTTCTAAATCTCTGTTTGTCTTTCATAATCCCTCTTTCTCTCTGTTTCATCTTCTCTTCCATTGCATTTTATTTCTTTCATTACTTTCTCTTTTTTTCCCTATTATTTTTCCCCTCTGCTTTCCAACCAGCCATTACATAGCAATGCAATATTCAACAAACTTATTGTGTGGGATTTATTAAATTTTGCTTTTTGCTTTCAGATCTTATATTTTTGACACTAAAACAAAAACTACATAGTTTAAAAATAATATCCACAAATGACCTTAAGTATAGGAGTGTTTATGACTCAAAATAATTAGAAGACATTTCCATCAACTTCTTTCTTTCCTAGGGTATTGTCTAACCAAGCTCATAGGAATGTCCCTCTAATTAGTACATGCATGATTTCATGTATTACAGCGGACTAGAAGGTTCTATTGAGAGGGAGGAAAAATAGCCCTCACCCCAAACCCAGACCAAATGCAGACTTTGTTGCTTTATACTTACATTGTTTCCTCAAAGAGAACTAAGCCAGAGAACTAGGTTCATTCATTCTTTAGTTCTGAAGCTCAATTTTTCTTACTTTATAAATGCACAAACAAGGGGCCGTTGGTCATATACTTTTGGCTGGGCCAATGTACCTTATAATTCAGGTTTAAGTTAGAGAGTGTTAACTAGGTGCTGTGAGCCTTTTTAGTGGTTTAAATCAGGGTTTCGAGGATCTGTGTGAATGCCAAAAATGGCTAGGGACAAGAAATGCCAAAGTGCTTTGTAAACTGTAAACCACGTTCCAAAGATTGTCATTATTACAAAACTATTATTAAGTTTGTTTTATGTCTCAGGAACACTCTAAATGTCAATGTCACTGTCAACTGGAATTAGTGGGTTTAAACTAGGTAAAGTGGACATTGTTTGTACCTGCAGAATGGACTACTTTGGATACAAAGTACTAAGAAAGCCTGAAGAAAAGTCTTATCTTAAAGCTTTAGAAAACAAAAACAAAATAAAACTCATTGTAAGAGCATTTTTAGATCTGAGTTTTAGAGTACTCCGTTATTTGACCCAAATCCACATACATAGCAGACTCTCTAGGTTATGCGAAGGGACAGTAGAATTTTTCTCTGCAAATTTTAACAAATCTGAACTAATCTTTCTTTACCCTCCCAGGTATCCCTGGGGGTTTGACATGTCAAAAGTGAGTGTAAAGAACAAAATGGGATCCAAAATCTGCCCTCAGATTCTAGAGAGGTGCTGACTAAAGTTTTAATAAAAAATTTTAATTTTAAGGAGAATTATAGTACATGCTTTCAGAGAAATTCATCTATCTATGTATTTCTCTCTTTATAAATATATTCCTATCTTACCTAACAATAGGAAAGATGATAACTCTATGCAAGGCAAGAGTGGCTGGAAGTGTATTTACTGCCTCTGGAAGGAGGCATTTTGAGAGGGGGAAAGAGACAGAAAAAAAAAAAGAAGAGAGGTGACTGAGTTTACTCTACTACTCAATTATGAGTACAAAGACTGACCCTATCCTGGGCCAAAGAGGTCTCATCTGTGATATGCACTTAACAGAGTGCTCCTGGCTAAAGATTCTCTTTGGTATAAGAGAAGATGGGATCTTTGAGGCATGGATGGATTCCCAGAGAAAGTCACGTAAGCTATTCAACTTTCTTGAGTATAAAATGGAGATGTTTCAGGCCAGGGACATAGCTCAGCAGCGCAGTGCCTGCCTGGTGAGTTCACCTTCTGGTATCAAAAAAAAAGGAGATGTTTCATGATCGAAATGCTCTGGTGTGTGGAATCCCGTAAACCTATATAGGGACAAAACCTCTTTTGGGCCACGGCTGCGCTGCTGCCACAGGAGGGGATGAGGCAGGGAGCTACCCTCAAGAGCCCAGGCCTTTCTCTGAGTCAGCTTCCCTTTTGTTCTCCTGTTCTGTTGAGATTATTTAGTAAAGCTTGGTACCAGATAAAAAGCTCTTTCTGGTCTGTGAGAATTTGATTTAATGATCTGATTCTATATGTAAGCTCACTCTATAACTCATCACCCCTGAAAAGACAAGAGGTGATTACTAATTGTGCCGTACTAAGCGCTGAACAGATTTTTAGTTTATGCTATGCTTTGTTGCTTCTTTTGAAACTCAGCCAGTTGAAGAAAAACAACATTATCAATTTGATTAGTTGGTGTCTCAGAGTGTTCTTGCAGTTGGTCTCACTAGAATACTGATACAAGCTGTATTTCCTCACAGCAAATCACAGAATCAGAAGAGAAAGGAAAGTTCAAAGTATTTTTGCCAGGCCCTGTTCACCAAAGGAAGAATCTACATGCACCTGTTACATGGTCACTGACCCTCTGCAACAGTCAATACACTTAATAATGCTATCTGAGCCCTTCTCCTGTCCTTTGAATGTTAGGAGGACTAGTGTTTAATGAGTTGTGTCCATAATTTCTCTGAGAAACGCCCTTTACTGGCTTCAATGCTATTCTTTTCTGGTCCACTGTGGAAAGTTGCTTTCATTAAATCATCACTTTCACAGGAAATACAAGTAGATTTAAAAATCAATAGGCTCTCATCTTGATGGATATAAACACCTATCTTTTCTATAGTTCTCGAGATTGGGAAAGACCACAACTCATTTCAATGTACAACATCAACTGTGTGCTACCATCCTACCTATCCTGACACCTAGCCTAGGGACAGAGATAGGCTAAAGTTAAGGGGAAGCTAAGAAAAGTTAAGAAAGGTGACTGGGACATGGAGTAAAAGTAACACTGATTTAACATTAATTCTGCAAGCACATATGCAAGATATTCCAGTATTACTGAGTAAAAAAGGAAAAAAATCATTTTCATCTACTGAGGAACTATATTTTAAAATAAATCAAAATTCTGAATGTTTGGTTTCTTTTATTATATGCTGCCTTTGAAAAATTCTAACCCAAATAATGAAAGGCAAGTTGCCTTCAATTTTTCTTCATTTATTTCTTTATGGGGGCGGGGCTTAAACAAAAGACATTTATCCCATTTCTTGAGGGTGGGAAGGCCAAGGCGAAGCTGCTAGCAGATCCACTTTCTGGTGAGAGCCTTCTTCCCGGCTTGCAGTAGTCTACTTTCTAAGTGTGGCCTTACACTGCATAGGGAGAGAGTGCTCTGTTCTTTCTTCTCTCTTAACGATATTAATCCCATTACAGAGAACCTACCCTCAGGACTTCACCTAAATCTAATCCCCTCCCAATGGTCCCACCTCTAAATGCCACCATATGGCGGGGGGTCCAGATGTCAACATATGAATTTTATTGAATTCTTTAGAAAATACATATAAACAATGTTATGCAAAAGTCAATGATATGTAAAAGTCAGTGAAAGCTTTATTGAATCAGAGTGGTTTTACAACTATTGCACAAGAAAAAAAATCAAAATAGCACTGACTGATGCCTTTTGGTTTTGAAGTCCATAAAAAGAATAGCAATTTGAAGCTAAGATAAGAACTTTACAATGGAAAAATGGGACTTAAAAAAAACCTATGGCACACAAGCAAAGCTATTTAGCTTCACTTATTATCATATACCAGAAATGTAAATAATTACAGTTAAACTATATTAACTTGCATTTGGTTTTTATCCCTATCCCCAATAGTACAAATAAGCACCTACCCCATAGTGAGCATGTCCTCTGTGCTGTGCTATGCCATCCTTGCTCCATCCCTGAGAAGGGACTCTGGCCCCTTGGCCAGGAGGAGTCAGGGCGCTGAACTTGAAGACGGCCAAGCTGAAGCTATATTAAATTAGTCTCTAGTAGTTTTTAGCTGTGTCCTTTTATGATGCTATGGTTACAAAAGGAATGACAGGAGGGAGGAAGTTTTATCATGTGATGTCCCTGCTTCTCAAATGACAGAAAGTATTAATAAATGACAATAGGTTTGTGGGCTTGAGTCCTTCATTATATTTTTGTTGGTGGTTTTGAAGGTGGTGAGGCCTATGCAGCAGAGAGGTAAGCCACTGGAGTATACGTACAATATGACTGAACAGAGCCAAAGAAGAAAGCTGTGCTGCTCTAGATGTATAAACTAGTGGCCTGGTGCGTGCCTGGCTCCTGTGATTTTTCATATTTACTTTTTAATTTGAGCCACTAGTTCATTACGGCAATTCATCAATTTATAACAATGGTTGCCTTTCGGCTGGGAGACTACACACTAGCTTGAAGCAAATATATTTAGAAAAGTAGTGATTTTACTTTTATTCTTTTTTGTTCTTTGGTGCTTTTCCTTAGATAAACTGATCATACAACAATTTGATGTCACTAAAAAGCAAAATGAAGAACTACTGAAGTGAATCTGCTTTAAAACAAACCTCAAACAAAACACCCAAGTTTAATCCTGCATGGTTCCTAAGCTATCAAGTCTTTCCTGCATGAAAACATCAGACATGGGAACAAAGCGATGATGGTAAGAAAATGCACACGTGCGTTAGGAGATGGATTTATTGTTTGCTACTTTGTGTTTCCAGTCACTGGTTCCACAGGTGTGTTTCTTGAAGCAGACAGCGGAAGTCTGCTCAGGATACTTAGAAGAGCAGGCTACTGCTCCCTGTGCTTTGCCTTTTTCCTTCTTACTCCCACATTTCCTCTCGGAAGATTACATACCTGGCTACTGCTTCACTGTAGACAAAACCAGCATCAGCTCGCTTTACGATTTCAAAACACAGATCTGCTCCATCCATACTGTAGAGAAAGTGAAAAAGAACATAAGAAAAGGGAACCGGAGGAAGACAACATCGGGGGTGAATACATCATCATTCTTTTTTTTTTTTTAATTATCTTTATTGGTACATTAAATATACACATCATGATTGCACTCCATAATGGGGATTTGTACCAGTATAAAACACAACCTAATTCTCATTTTTTCCCATAGCCCCACCCACCCTACCACCCCCCCATATATATAAAATTTGTTTCCTTACTTTTTTGTTACAATCTCAACATTGTCCCCTTTCTCATCACTCAATTCTTCGTTGGCTTGCTGCTAGTGACTACAAGTTACTTACATCTCTCTTATTTCAAAGAAAAATAGACCTAAATCATACAGGATGTTATAACTATCTTAACATTGAAAACCTGCTAGAAAAGAAATCTGCAAGAATCAGCAGGTTAATGGGAGTATCACATAACATGAGGTATAGAAAACTGATGATCCATTTTTCAGGTTATTATAAGAAGCCTCAGACAGGAGCAATGCTGGAGGTGGTGGGAATATTTCTGAGTCAAATTCCAATATTATCTATATCTGGTCATATAATGTATTATTTTAAGAATATAAGAATTTAAAAATGTTTGGCACTAGCTATAACCACAAAATGGGAAATTGGCACTATATGTTGTGAAAGGAAAAATAATAAGCTGATTTAAAATTCATTTTATTTATACCTCTACTGCCCAAATTAATCACTAAAAATATGTTCTAACGCATTAATGTGTTGGCGACAAAGTACTACTATCTTGTTTTTAAATTTGAAATGATTTTATTTCTCACTGGATATATCAGGTTTATTGCCTCACTTTTATTTTCTTTTCCTTATTTTTTTTCCACTTCTGCAAATAATGTTCTTCATTGTCAAATCTTATCTAAATTTAAGTTTGCATTCCAATCTCACCTTCCCAGGAAGCCTCAATGGTCACCGACCACTTTAATATCTTTCTTTACTTTCATTTTTCAACAACCTCTATAGTCCAAATCTGTACATTTAGCACTACCATAATATAAACACATACAACATACACATACGTACTTACAGAAGAGAAACTTGTGCCAGAACCTTACCTATCCTGATGAAATGATTGAACAATCAAAAGCTAATAGTTCACAATACCTTAAAATGCTTATAATGTGTACAAAATGTTTTCATATGTAATTGCTCAGTTATCAACATGCTTATTACAGATATTATACTAAGGAAATAAAAACTTGTACAAGGGAAAGTAAAGGAGCTAACACATTTAGTATTTATCAGGCCTCATAGGAAGCATTCCCTCCTAAATCTCCCTTCTGCATCATTCTCTTTCTCAAGTAATCTGCCCAAGTCACTGGATAAGGCATGAGAGTGAAAGGACTCGCAGCTCTGTCTAGCTATCCCCAGTGCCTTTCTTGTTGAGCCTGGCTACACCTACTGCAAGTACAGGGAACAAATGCACATCTTAATGTGCTCTAGCAGTTCCACAAGGGTGTAAAGTCCTAACACAGTTTTTATTTTCAACACATCACTCCAAATCTAGCACAAGACTGCACATACAGGACATAGTAAAAGAGCAGCCTCTTATATCACTTGGGCTACAGTGTGGTTTTATGTAAATAAAACATTTATATATTCATAGAAGGGTTTACAAATTTTGCTTTTTTCTCATTTCACACCCAGTGGATGTTTTTCTTTTTTTTTAGGTTTTTGGAGACAGGGTCTCGCTTTGTGGTTCAGGCTGGCCCTGAGCTCAGCCTCCAACTCACATCACAATCCTCCTGCCTCTGCCTCCCGAGTGCTGGGATTACAGGCGTGAGCCACCACGCCCAGCACTGTGGTATGTAGTACTGGTTGCTGCTGGGTGTGGGTCTCCACACCCAGTATTGTTATG
>PVIR01013129.1:0-42982 GCA_004026965.1 Petromus typicus | reverse complement strand
GTTAAATTGCTATACAATGTTGGTGGCAGGACACTCATTGCCTAAGAGATACAGTTATCGGTGAGAAGTCTGAAGCCTTAATAGGTGGCATCTGCCACAGGCTAGGATATAAACTTGATGAAGATTCAAGGGCCTGACATGTTGGTGAAGGCTCCTAGGAATTCAAAGTCATGGAACACTTGGGGCATCCCTTTCATGGATGAAGACAAGTGTCTGAACTTCACTCTTCTTGCCATGAAAAGACATACCAAATTTGGGGTCAGCATATGTACTGGCTTTTTTGTTGCTAGACATAACACCTGATATTCATGGCTCCAAGGAGGAGACTTCTGGATTAAGAGGATTCAGTCCTCACGTGGCTGGCTCCAAGATAGAACAGAATGATGGAAAGACATAGGAGAGGAAAGATGCTCAAACCATGGCAGTCAGGAGGGGGAGGGGCGGGGAGAAGCTCTTCCAACCAGATCCCACCTTGTAACAGCATATTCAGCTATGAACCCATTAGTGAATCAGTCCACCAAGAGAGGATATTGCCTGCACGATCTCCAAACCCAAGAGACCTGGGGGTACATTTTAGATCTAAACCATAACAGCATAGCCTCCATTTGGGACTGTTTGAAGATTCTGAAGCCTTCTAGATTTTTTTACAGGGGCACAGAATGAGCAAGAACACAGCAGCAAATGCAGGGTGTGGGGGAATCATTTCATTTGACTGATGTCCAGCAGACCTGTCCATGGCTGAGGAGTCCTTGCAGGACACAGCAGCTGTGTGGAGTCTCGAAGAAGCTTCAGAGGGGAGTAGTGAGAACTGGTAACCAGTACCAGTGACAGAACTGGTAACTGTTGCAGATAACCTGAGAACTTCAATAATCTAACCTAATATAAGCTTTTCACTCACTCAAGAGACTAATGTAGATATTTTCTTGTTGAGCCTCTTCTCCCATGTGTGATTCAGGGACCCAGACTTCCTTTGATTTTGCAGCTCTGTCCCCCATTACAGCCATTCCACCCACTGAATGAGAAAGAGAGGAAGAAAGAGAAAAGAAAAAAAAAAGGATTGAATATTATGCATAGAATACCCCTCATTTCTCAGCTGGATCAGACTCTACCACATGGTCCCACCTAAGGAAAAGGGGGCTGGGCAGATCGGCTGGCTGAGTGGCCACAAGGAACAAGATCTGCAGAATTCATCTACTGTATGTCCTTACTCAGAGGATTATCACAAGGGACAAAGCTTTATTGATAGTAGGAAGGGTCAGAATTTATCTGACAGATGGATAGCAACTATCACGAGTTCTCTCTACCATAATCTGTTGGTCTTTGTCTCAATGCATCCTTTGCCTCCTATGGCACAGCCTGAGTCTTCAATGCTCTTTTGGCAAATGGAATCACCGTGTGCTGGTGGCCAATTCAGGCATATCTGCCGACCACATACCACCCTGTGGGTGCCCAAATCCTCTGTTCTGTTACTTACAACTCAGGCTCTCCATTTTAGGTTCCAAGATGAGCACAGCTTCTCAGCTGATCATCGCCCATGACCGCATCTCAGATAATTCATCTTCAGCTGGAGGAGACAGAGCTGAACATCTGGCCATTCAGTCCCACCAGCTGCAGACACTTTTGGTTTCAACACTGTCCATATGGGCTCCATCAGCCTCCAAATTGACCTCAGGGTCCTGAAGTGAGACACAGCTGCCAGGACTGGCGAAGGAGTTTGAGGAAAGTCAAGAGGAAGCTGCAGGCCTCAGGGGCCACATACCTCTGTAGACATGGCTCACTGGAGGCCTCGCTCGTGTGGTGTCTGCAGGCTGAACAGAGGCGGTGTGGCACCAGCCCCTGATGTGAGATTGTAGTAGGGAAGCCGCACTGGGGAGGGGGAGGACTTGCACAGGTGACACCTGGAGACCACAAAGCCCATACAGGTAGAGCCTCTCGTGTCTGTGAAATGTAAGAATCTGCCAGGTGACTTTCTCTTTAAAAAAAATTAGTATTATTGTAGGCCGGGGATTTAGCTCAGTGATTCCAGTGCCTGTCTTGCAAGCGCAAGGGCCCAGGTTTGAGCCCTGGTAACTACATACCACAACACTGGATGTGGTGGCTCACACCTGTAATCCCAGCACTGGGGAGGCAGAGGCAGGAGGATTGCTGTGAGTTTCAGGCTGAGCTCAGGGCCAGCCTGAACTACAAAGCAAGACCCTGTCTAAAAAAAAGTCCCCCAAAACAAACAAAATTATTATTGTGATAAAATAAGCAGGAATATTAAACTTACTGTAACTATGTTAAAGTGTCAGATTCAGTAGCATTGATTATATTCACAGTATGTACAGCCATTCCCACTGTGTCCAGATCTCTTATCACCCCAATCAGAAACATCATATCATTATGCACTCAGGACTCATTTCCTCTTCTCCCCACCCTGGAAACCCTGATTTGTTTTCTGTGTCTATGGCCTTGCCTGTTCGAGATTGTTTATTTCAGTGGAATCATAAACTATGTGATCTCTTCTGATTTTTGAGAAGCCCAAGCAGTCGGCTGGGGCGGGCCCTCTAGAGTATGGCAGCAGGTGGGGAGGAGTTGTGGGGAGCGATGCAGAAGGCAGCTCACCCAGGAGCAGAGTGTGGATCCCGCGGAGACTCTGTGTGGACCACTGTGCGGGGCAGAGAGGTAGCGACACACGCCCCCAGTGTCTGTGCTCAGCCCGCTCTGGGCACATCCAGCAAGTGTGCTCAAGGTCTGCAAAGCGTCTGCGCAAGGCCGGGTTTTCAGTTGCTTCTTGCGCCACTCAGTCCGAGTCAGAGCTGGCTACTCTGCGGGTGTGAAGGCAGTTGCAGAAAATACAGAAATGGTGAGCCCGGCTGTGATCCAGGGAGGTTTTGTTTGCAAAAGCAGGCAGCAGGCCTGTGACCTGTGGGCCACGAGCTGAGATTTCTGTTCTAGCACAGTGTTTTTCTATGAAGCAGCTGTTGGAGAGCTGCGTCTCTGTGTACTGAGCACCCCTTGCCCTCCTGCCCAGAGTGCGATCCAAGGCCCATGGGGAGCCCCAAGGACTTTCAAAGTGTAGACTGAGCACTATTTTAAGGGCATAATTAGGAACTTTTCCACAATGCCTGCTGGCAGTTATAACAAGAGAGGAAAGGAGAAAATAATAATAATAACTTCAACAGTAACAATTTACTTATCTTACATGCTCCTGTTTAATATCGACCAAATTCAAAGAAGTAACTAATAATATCTTATTTACATGTGGAAACTGAGACTAAGGAGAGTTTATTTTCCTGCATTATGTAGCCAGTAGGTGGGAAAGCAGGAACTCGAACAGGTGGGTTTAATTCTAGAATCCATACACTGTAGTCAGTTACTTAGTTGACTCCAGGAAAATACAATAATTAACAAGTTAAGCAAAACAAAACAATAACAGCAAAACAAAATACAAACAATGCAGATACTGCCCTGAGCTGCCTGGCATTCACACTTATCAGATGGTTGCATAGGTTGCCAGCAACAGACATTAAATCAGATCACGGTAATCAAGAGGGGAGCTGTTGGGTTATCACAGGGGCCACAGGCTTGAAGGGAAACTGTAGATGATGTGGGAGAGGATGGGATGGTGGCCCAAGAATCACAGATGTGGAAGGACAGCAGCAGGCACAGGAGGAAGTTGGGTAGGAGGAGCCAAACCTTGGCCAGTCTCCAGCTCTCTTCTGAAGGTTCAAACTGCTTGCAGGGTCGTGTGTGTGTGTGTGTGTGTGTGTGTGTGTGTGTGTGTGTGTGTGTACGCATGCGCATGAATGCACACACACACACACACACACACACACACACACACACACACACGCTCCCTGATTGCAGTTCAGCCAGTGGAGGAACTGCACACAGGTGTCAGCATGCTGGTCGAAGGGGAAACAAATGTCAAGCAGTCAAGAAAACCCCACAGAATAAGGCAGTGGGGAACCAGGACAGACTAAGTGGCTACCGTTCCCTGATGGGAGAATTGTCAGTTACTACTGAGAAGCATTTCCTAGTTTGAGACTCTAAGAAATAGATCTGTATTTTGAGATGATCTGACAGGAGAGGAGTTGATGCCCCGACAGCAGAAAAGATCCTCCGCGAAGAGGATCTGTGACCAAGACCACAGTGAGGTCACCAGCCACAGTCAGGTCAGGCAGTCAGAGCCACAGCAACCCAGCCCAGCCTAGAGATCCCAATGCTCTGGTCCAGGCGTGAGCAGACTCGGGAGAGCGAATGGCCATGCATGCCCCTGGGGACAGCGGTCTGCCGGGGGTTCCTGGGTCCAGGCCAGGTTGATACACTGTGGGGCTGCTGTTTTTGAGGTTTGCAGTTCATGAGGGTCCAGGAGCAGCAGTTTCTATTGAACCCCTAAATGCTCCAGTTCCAGAAGTGGATCAGAAAGCCCTGCCTCAGCACAGCAGAAGCTATAAAGGTCTGGGGTCAACCCCTCGCCAGTGTCAGCCCTGGAGCTGCCCAAGACAGTACTCAGCCCAGCTCAGTCCAGGTCCTCCCTTTCCATCCTGTCTCCTAGCCCTGCTGTACAACCATCTCTGGACCCTACAAATCCCTTGCTGTCCTCCTGATGTGTGTCACAGGTGTCTGTTCTGGATGTGAGTGGAAACAGTCTGACTCGGTAAGCATGGAAGGGGAGGTGTCTTCCAAGGCATTGGGCAGCGTCCAGCTCAAGAACCCAGAGGCCCACATTCCCACATTCTGGCTTCAGGTAAAACAGCGAGACTGAAGAGCACCACCACAATGTCCTAGCTTTGACCATTCCAAAACTAAAACAGCTGGAGACCACAGAATATGGTCTCCGTATTAGAGAAATGTGAGCTTGGTCCATGACTGTGGGCAACAGTACGTGTGACACACAGCTGTGCCTAGGCCTGCATGTGGCTGGACACTGACCAGGAAAGAGTGAGGCCCTAATCTCAGGAGCAGGGGTGTCTGGGTGAATTCCAAAGATGCAAAGCTCTCCCTACCTCTGCTTTGCTCTGAAGCAACCCTCAGTCATCTGGTCTCATTGTTGTGGAAGCTCCAAGCATATAAGAAGTTAATGATGTCACTCACTGTGTCCCAGCACAGGATGACATGTGATAGCTTAGGTCACCTGAACTTTGTCTCAGAACTTTGACTCCTGAAAAGAGGGACAGAAGGAGATGATGGTCATTATCTGGACTGGTCTATAGCGGGAGTATGCTCGGCTTGGAACTCCTATGTTATCATTTTTGTCTTCCCACAAATCAAGAGCAGTGTTTTTAGTTTTAAGAAAACCTGTTCAGCTAACATTTATTGCACTCTTCCCACTACCAGGTCCTGCAAGGTACCCTAGGTTAATTCCCAGAGTGTTCGGTTCTGCCTGGCCCAGAAAATGCCACACAAGGCAAGCAGACTTCAGCACTGAGCTTGCTGCAGGCTGATGTGAACATGACTATGTGCAGGTCGGAAGGAGATGCACATTTAGACCTAGGGGGTCAGGACTATGTGCATTGTAGCAGCAGACTGCAGGTCGTGGCAGCTGTAAGAGCCAGGTTCAGAACTTGACTTGATTTTGTAACTGTCCAAGGAGGAACTGGAGTAATTTTCTGAGTATTGGAGTGGAGACATTAGTTATATGAATCTCATTAGGAGTAAATTGAGTGAAATCGTTGGTCCATAGACCCATCTGCTGCTTCTTCTGGGACCTAAGCTCTTCCAGGAAGACAGAGTTAGTGATGGATAGAATTTCTAAGCACCAGAAATTAGAAAATGTGGTACATTGTCTCTAGCACATAGTAGGTACTTACTAGCTATTTGTTTATCACATTTCTGCCTATTTATCACAAGGGAAGTTTTAAGGTAAAAATGAACATGTTATCTAAGGAGCATATAGTGCAATGCTCAGGAATACTGCTTTGATTTTTCTGGGCTTAAATACAGCTATAGAGCTCTCTGCTTATAGCAAGTTGTTCTACTGTTCTCACACTGCAGCTCATTGGTAACATGGGAAACAATACATTCTTTCTTGGGTTATTTGAGTGTTAATACACTCATGTGTACACATATTAATACCCTGACCAGTGCACACCAAGCATTCAATACATGACTTGGATAAAGCACACACAGCCCCTGCTGGCAGAGTGCTCCCTGACTTTGGTTAGTAAACCACTCGAAAAGAGAGAGAGAAAGAAGATTCAGTGTGAGATTTTAGCTTCTGTAGAGTTGTGTTCAAACCTTCCTGTTTCAGAAACAAAAGAACAAATTAAATCTCAGAGGTTTTCTATTCCTGTTGCCACTGTTAAGTAGATATTGCCACTATAAAAATTACCAGGGACATTCAGACCTTACAGGACCTGTGTTTGTGCCTGGCCCTTCTCTGGACACACACTCACCCCTCCGGGGCCTTTACAACTCACCGGAAATGTGCCACCCAAGGCTCTCAGCCTTCGTTACTGTCATTCCTCAGAGCTGTGGAGGCTGTCTGCACCCTAATCATATGTGGCAGCACCATCTATAAGTCGATGAAAGTGCACAAGCATAGAAGGAGCTGGGGGGTTCTGAGCCCAGAGCTGAGTGGCCCAGGAGCGGCACAGACCCTCCTTGTTCCTGTTCCTCCCCATCGCCTGCACCCCTTCTGCAACTACATGGCTGAGAGTTGTGTCTGTTTTCTGCTGTTTCATTTCTGTCTTGGTGCTCAGAGCAAGGGCAGATTGCTCTGGTCAGTCCTGGAATCTGAGGGAAGATCATGGGACTAAAAGGAATGAAAAGTACACTACATGTAGGTTACTCAGAATTCAATGGCAGCACCTGCCCTCTGCCAGAAACAACCTGCATCCTCAAAATGAGGTCACCTTTGTTACTCACCCTCCCGCCACCAGCACCCAAATCTACAGCAGGTGCTGATTTCCCGAGGAAGTGGAGATCTCTGCTGTTACAGGTTGAACTATGCCCCCTAGGAAAGACCCTGATACCTCAGAATGCAACTTCGTTTGGAAACACTCCTGTTGCAGATGCATGTACTTAGCTAAATTAAAATGAAGTCATAGCTGAGTCAAGTGGACTTGTTATCCAATGTGACTCATGTCCTCGGAGAGGGTGCAGCCCACTGCCGACTGCTTCAGGAAGAAGGGACCTGATGAGCGGTGCAGCAATCGGGTAATTTCAAGTCCTCAGACACCAGGGACTGCCAGTGACACCGAGGGGAAGAGGAAGGCATGGGGCAGCATGACTCCATCCACGCCTTGACCCCAGGTTCTCCGGGACTGTGAGATAACTCCTTTCTCCTGTGGGACTTTGTCACAATGCTGGAGAATGCAGCACAATGGTGGAGAATGCGCCTGTCACCTGCCCCACACTAGTCTGGTCCCTCTTCCCTCTCCTACTCTCTCCTCCAGCCCTGGAGCCCCTTCTGAGCTCTGGATCCCACTTCTCTATACACTCACCTTCTCTTCCCAACCCTTCCTTCCCAGACAAACAAGTCCCAACCTCTCTCACCTGGAATGTCTCTACTCTCGACCCTTTACCCACTACCTTCTTTCAGGATGATACTTCTAGAAACATGAGATTACATTCAGATTCTATTCTTTATCCCACTCATTCTTTGAGCCCCCCGAATGCAGCTTTTTTGTCCATCACTTCTCAAGAAAGTCCCAATGAGATTGCCCTGGATAGCCATATCCGGGGCCTGCCTTTTCTAGATTGTTCCTTTTGTGAGGAAGAGCAACAGACAGGTCAGTTGAGGTCTTGTTGGTCAGTCTCTCTGAGCCACTTTTCATCTGGATTTATATGAACTCTTGATTTTTGTCTTACCTCTCAGAATACTATTTTATTTAACTTTACTGAATGTTTTCACATTTTTCTTCACTCACCATATCAGTGCGTTTTTTATTTCCCTAGCAGTCTTCCAAAGGCCAGGCAGAGCTCTCCTGATTTGGATTCTGTGGCATCAGAATCCAATAAGAGTCCAATATGTTGGAGCAGCATGATGTTAAACAGATGTCTTGGTTTGAGGATTTCTTGGAGCTTTTGATAAGCTACAGTCCAATAAGGGTGTAGTCTCAAATAGAGAAAGCAGTATTTCTCATACACCTTGATAAAAGGTTTCCTTTTTAGGGCACGAGAAATAGCACTTTGTAAAACACTGTAATTCCTTAAACATATTTTGAAATGATGGATTTTCTTTTCCATTGTTATGCCAGCCCTGAGTATTCTCCTGTGATTTGTTCTATTTTCCCCCTAGAGTGTTTAAAAGGAACTTCATACTAGACACGCCCAAAGCCAAACTCACTTCTCCCTCTAGCCTCTTTATTCTCCGGTGCTGCCCATCTTACTGCCCTCCATCCTTTTTCTTGGGCCTCATTTAACCACTGGCTTCACTAATTTAATCTTGTAAGTAGATTTCAGTTTTCTTCCCTTCCCTCCATTCTGGGTACATGTGTTATTTTAGTTCCTCCTTCTTATTCTTCTGTTGCTCTTTTTCCTCCTCTTCTTTCTCTTTCTCCTGCTGCCCTTTCTCCTTTTCAGTCTTACTTGAATTAATATGGTGGCTTGCTAAGTGATTTTCTTGATCCCAGACTCACCTTCTGCAGTCTGCTTACGATGCCTCTATCATCACCATCTTTATAAGAGAGAGAGCGCATGCTCACTCCGCTGGGGAACTTCTCTGACTCCTTGCCACCTGTGGGCCTGGCTGGTGCATGAGCACCTCAGCATGGTGTCTGGGGCTTCCATGTCCTTGGATAGTGTGTCTCCGGCCTCTCTTCTCCTCATATCCCTGCTGGAGCTACTCTCCCACCTGCAGTTCCCCCATTTGAGGCCTCACTCGCTCACGATCCACCCTTTGACAGCACATCCATACACAGTACCTCCTTCCTTACCTAAAGATGCAGCCTGTAGGGCTGGGAAGTCCTTGCTATCGGCTGCCCCACACTAGTCTGGTCCCTCTTCCCAGACTATACAGTCAAGGCCACACGGCATTCCTCATTCTTGTGTCCAGTTGGACTCTGAGTCCTTGGAGCTCGGAAGCCATGCCTCTGTTCCCTGTGTGGCCTGCATGCTGACAGCTATCGGGTGTTCAGCCAAGGACCTGCTGAAAACTCTGCTGCTGTATAGCACTGTTATATCCTCAGCTCCTTTGTAAGCTGCCATTTGCCTTTCATTGCCTGAATATTGCTTTATAGACTTGATCTTTTGCATTATACACAGGGAAAAGGAGGTGTTTTTATTATACTTAGACAAAACTATATTTTCCACAAATCAGACCCAATCAAAACTACTTTAAAAGACCTTTTAGCCCATCCCGATAAACATAAGTATCTCTACATGTTGTCTACTCAGATCAAACACTCATTGTTTATGATTGTTGCCAGCAAACATGACATTTTCCTTTTCTTTACAAAGCTCCTAAACTCTGCATGATTTATAGTAGTGCTTTAGTTCTGACAGAGGGGTCCAGTACAGCAGATTTAGGCTGGTGAAATTACTAAATTGTGATAAATCCAAAGAAGTCTTTCTGATGTATTTAAATGCAGGAGCTGAGTCTTCTAAAATCAGTATTTTGATTTACGCCACCCAATTCAATCCAACCAACTTTTATGAAGTGCCTTCTCTGGACCTAGTGGGTAATATATTTTTGCCCTCCACAAACTCACCATGTAATGAAGAGGGACGCAGAAATAACAAATCAAAACAGGTAATACCAAGAAGAGGGACAGAAAAGTTCTACGAATACAAATGTTCCAGTAAAAAGTTCTTATTCCTCCAAACTCAAGTGTAGAAGTATTAAAAGGGTGCTTCATCTGGCTCAAACTCATGCTGATAGGATTTGGAGGGGGGAATGATCAGATCTGCTTGTTACAGTGGAGACCTCAGGAGGGTTTCATAGCTTTACAAGAAGGTGAAGAGAGACTCTTACTCTGGCCATATGACATCCTCTGCTATGATCTGATGCAAGAAGAAGGCCTCACCTGAGGCTCAGCAGATGTAAGCACCATAACTTTCCAGGCTCCAGAACTTAAAGACAGGTATACTTCTATTCATAATAAACTTCCTGGTAATGGATATTTTGTTACAGCAACAGAAAACAAACTAGGACAGTCCTGCATGCTAAAGGATGACAGGTCGTGCAGCCATAGATGAAGGGTCCTTTTGCAACCTATCTCAGAGGCATAGTTGGTGCCAGAGAGCAGATCAGAGGGACCATTGTAACGTGTCACACCAGCAGCATGGCATCTTTGGGCTCCTGGGATGCCACAAAGGACAGCAATTGCATGGAGCCTCACGTGTTTGCTCTCTCAAGCTGCCTCTCCTGTGTTTCAGTTCAGGCTGTACACATACTGATAGTGATGTTTTAATTGTCTGTGAATGTGTCATTACTGTGGTCATGATAGAAGATGAGGTGGAGTCTACTTGCCCTTTGTAGATATAAAACCAGCTGTTAGCGACTGCAAATGGCCCTCCTCATGTTAGTGTGAGGCAGTTTGGTGAGATGGTATGTTACTCATCGGGTCCTCAACTGCCCTCAGGAACATGCAAACACATCCCACCCAGTTCATTTTTTTTCTGTTTAACAAGACAGAAGCTGAGGGTGTAGCTCAGTGGTAAAGCACTTGCTCACATGCACAACACCCAAATGAATGAATGAATATAGTAATAAAAAATAAAGCAGAGTAGGCTATACACGATACAGAATTCCATTTACCTGGATCCTGTATCACTAACAGCTGCTGATTCTGCCTTTTGAGCACAGTAATCAACCCTCCCCTGGAGGCCGCCCTGGACAGAAGACAGCTTGCAGTCTTAGAGGGCACCACACAGCACAGCCCTGGGCAGGCCAGCATCACCTCAGATGCTGCCGAGGGGTATCTTGGGAGCACAAAAAGCCTGTTGTGGGCACCCCGCCCTGGTGCTGAGCAGCCGGGCCATGGTGCTCCCAGGATGGGCTCACTCCATGTGTCTGAACAAGCTGTGGCTCCAAGGTGAGACCCCCCTCCAACCCGACTTCTCTCCTGGCTTCACAAACAGCTGCTCCAGAGATGCGGCCCATCCTGGTGTCTGCAAGATTTATAATGTAGATTTAAGCAGAGTGAAGATATTTTATTAATCAAAGTGTCAGACAATCTAAGGATAATGTATTTGCAACAGAGCCCAACATTTTCAATTTTTAAAGTAAGCATTTGAGGTGCTGACTCCGGATTTCTAGTTAAAAGATAGTATTAGGGAATATTCTTATGGATAACATTAATATTCATATAAATATCAGGGATAATGCCTAGGAGTTTGTTCTGCTTTGTTTTCATTTTTCGATCAAAACTGCAGTTTTAATATATGCACCGCTCAAAAATTCTAAGCAGATTCCATTAAACAGAGAAAGGGACTTTTTTTTTCAAATTTGGGTCTGAGAAAAATGAATATTTCAAATGGCATATTCACAGATAATCAATGAGTCAGAATTTTGATTGTTTATTTTTCTCTTTTTTGAGACATTTCCTACATGCTTTGGCTTGCAAAGTCCTTTCACAAATGCTGTGTCCTCTGACCTCATCTTCAAAACATGTGTGTAATAGATATTATTATCTCCATTTACCAACGAAGAAACCAAGACAGGCTGATTCACCCACCTCCAGCGGCCATCACAGTAAGTTCTGGAAACAGGTTTCAATCTGCGGCTCTCTCTGCCTGCCTGTCTCAGCTCTGTTAGATCATGCTCCTCTTTTGTTTGTTTCTTCAACTGTTCCCTAGATCAACAAACATCTCTGTCTGTCTGTCCTTTGTGTTCTCATCCTTGGGCTAAGCGCCGGAAGTCTAGAGGCAAAAACATGTGTCTGCCCTTGAGGAGTTCCCTGTCTGGGGATGATCAAATCAATATGCCGAGACACTTGAGAATGGCGTTAGACTGAAAACTGCTATTCAGTGCACTCACTCAGCACTTAAATGTGCCTGATACTCTGAGAAAGACCAGACAAAAGAGATAAAAGACAAGATCCAGACCTTTCCACTAGAATCCAAGTCTAGCTGGCAAGTAGCACAGAGAGTCCAGTATTGTAAACTCAGCTGTGCAAGCTCTACACCTGTCTGCCCAGGTCAGCTTCGCTGATTTGGCTCCTGTTGAGCTGGAGCAAAAGAGACAACCTCAGCCCGGGGGGTGGGGGTGTGTGTAAACGTGCTTGAAGTCCTTGGTGTTGGGTGCCATGGGTGAAAGCAGGATGTCTTTATTCCTGACACCTGGCCCCTTCTGCTCTTTCTGTGTCACTGGGGAGGGGGATCATTTTCTCTCCTTCTGGGAGGAGCCTGAGGACCCCACGGATGGGGTTCTTTGGGATCATGTTCCCTCCTACTTGTGGGGTGCAGTTGCTGTCTGTATCCTCTGCTTGGAAACCCACACAGACTTAACTTCTCCTCCTTTTCCTCTTACTCTTCTTTTTTTGCAAACTGTCTTCCTATTGCTTGATGTTTCTCTCAGAGGAATCTATCTCGGTCTTCTTAACTAGCCTATGTTTGGAGAGTAAATGTCAAGAAGACTGGCAAGTCATTTACATTTTTTCTTCCCCTTGACAATGCCTCCCTGAGACAGTGAACACAGCCAGCTCCAGGGTGACAGAGGGAGGGCTGGAGAGGGGAGGAAAGAAAGGTAAGAAGGCCGAGATCAGCGTCTAGAGCACTCTCCCACGACATACAAATAAAAATGGATCATAACTAGATGTAACTACCATATTTTCCCCCCAGTACAATGAGGTCTTACATTAATTTTTACTCCAAAAGACTCAATAGGTCTTATTTTTGGGGGGATGTCTTAATTTTTCATGTACAACAATCTATATTTATTCATATGCAAAAATTAGAAAAAATAAGACTCTCCTCTGCTCTCCCTGCCCAGCAAGTCTGTGGCCAGCAGACTGCTCCTCCAGGAGACAAAGATCTGAGTCAGGAGTGGACCTCAGAGCTCATTCTGGGATACTGACATTCTGGGCATCCTGACGGAGAGCTTGGATCTGAGCTTTACAAGAGTTTTAGCCTCGGGAAGCTATTGAGGCCCTGCCACTGGGCTGAAGTCCTCATCTCTCTTTGGATCTGGAAGATGAGGCCTATCCACCCATGCAGCAAGCCATACCGAATACCTCCTCCATCTCAAGACCTTCACCTAGTCCCGGAGTACAGAAACCAGTAGGGTATAGTTTCTGCACTATACAACCCACAGCCAGTGAGAGAATAGCAAAGAAAAAGACTGAAACAATATGGCGCCATGAGCACTTAGTGGGTGCAGCCCCGGGCTGTGAGAGACTCCTAAGAAGATACATGTCCCCTTTGGGGAACAGGTGAAGAGATGGACATAAGCAGATCCAGGAAAGCTGCCTGGAGTTGGAGAAGCAGTGGTACCCAGGAATCTACCACACTGGAAGCTGGGATGTGCTCTGAGCACACGGCATACCCAGGCTGTGCCTGGGGGGCACCAGTATGGCTCTCACACTGGTGAAGTGGGCCCTCAGGAAGCCTGGAAAGGGTCCCAGAAGTGGCCTCAGAGGCTGAAGGGCCCATTTCCACCCTCTAAGGACTTTCTGTCCCTCTCTAACCTGATCACAGTTCCCTCCGTGCAGCCCTGCCTCCACAGAAACCTGCCTCATCTCATCCAGATTCTTTTTTTTTTTTTTTTTAAGGTTTTTTGAGACAGGATCTCGCTTTGTGGTTCAGGCTGGCCCTGAGCTCAGCCTCAAACTCACATCCCAGCAATCCTCCTGCCTCTGCCTCCCAAGTGCTAGGATTACAGGCGTGAGCCACCATGACCAGCACTGTGATATGTGGTACTGATTGCTGCTGGGTGTGGGTCTCCACGCCCAGTTTTGTTATGTGGTTACCGGGTCAACCCAGGCCCTTGCGCTTGCAAGACAAGTGCCAGAACCACTGAGCTATATCCCCGGCCCTCGTCCAGATTCTTAACTTTTTCGGTCTCATGGCCTCCTTTATCTGGACTCCTGCTTGCAAGAATGTGTAGTTTTTAGTCTTTCTAAAATAATTTTTAGCTTCACAGGAGAATCCCCAAAACAGTGAAAGAGCTCAGGTACATTTGTGCATATATACTCCTCACCAGTCTCTACGTAAACCTCTTACCAAGTATATTCATCAACCGGGAGGCATCACTCCATTGCAATTGGTGGAATGAAGACTTTAAGTACAGCAAATGAATATGAAGAACTATAAAGTAAGCCAAATGTATTAAAAGGTAATTGCATAAATACCCAAAAAAATAACACTAAGAATAGGTGACATTGTGATATATATGCTTCTTTATCAATCCATTAAAAATAAGAAAGCATAATTAAAATGCAGGAAAACTAAACTTTAATTTTCAAAGATGTAACGTGAAATTAGTTGAGGCTTAGCCTGAATTGAACAGTGAACATGATACGGTTTTGGACGTATTTGTTCCTCTTATTAATTAGTAGCAATGATAAGTAGGGAATTTGGGAGGCATGGATTGGATGTCTGGGTCACCCTTTGGTGGCTACACTTGTACCAGGTGCAGCATAGCTCTATGACAGGTTGGCTGTGCTGCACAGGCTTCTGCCAGCAAGAAGGCTGAGATCCAGCGGAGGATTTAATAACCACCTTAATTTCTAAGGAGAGGCGAGTGTAAATTATTTCTCAAGAACTGCAAAACTGATTGGCAGATTTCTGCTATTTCCATGATTTCTGCTACAGAATAACTTTACGGGTACTGATAATGAGATTTATAACCTATATTCATAATAGAGGGAAACGCTAATTTTAAATTAGAAGTTAGTGAAAATAAAAATTAATTTTTCCAACCGAGCTCACAGATCCTTTTAGTTTGACCCAGATTCCAGGTAGAATGAAGTAGCATCTAGCTTGGCCTGAACCCCAATTGTTTTTTGTTTAAGCCACAATAAAAACATGCAAGTCAACATCTTAAAATACAAGGATTTCATGTAAATATCCAAATTACAACTTCTCTAGAAAAATTTGAGATCTTGGGTCACTGGGTTTGATTGTGTGCCCAGGGCAGGGTGGGCCTGTGAGTCCTCACTCCCTTTACATCCTCCGACCCATTATGGGTCAGCGACCACTGACCATCTTCTCTTCACCATGATAACTTTTAAACACCTGCCTCCTTATGTTTTGTCTTACTTCTCTGTTATGTGTGCCATCTCTTGTCTGAGTTCTTGGAGAAGGAGATTATGCCCTGGAACCTCTTCTGCATCAAGCACAACCTGGTGGATAGACGAGAAGCTGATTGATAAATTGCAGTCCTGGGTCTTAATTCTTGGCTATGTCAGTAGCTGTTCTCTTGACTTTGGTTGAGTCACTTGTCACTTGTAGGCCTCAACTTTTAAAAAAGACTTATTTCATGGTTTCTATGGCCCTTTCCACCAAGGAAGCTTCCACTCTGACTTCCTTGTGTCAGAGGGTAGGACACCGTCTTCCTCAGGGGCAAGGCCAGCTCATCCAAGCCTGCGAATGGTCACGGCTCTGTGCGCAAGGCCTGAAACTCAGACTCTCAGTGAATAACTCATGATGGGAAGAGTACATTAAATTAGAAAAGATGAGAGCTGTTGGGAAGGTATCAGATGTATATTTTAAAACTAGAGTTTTAAGAAAAAAACAGAACTAAAAAGTTTTTTGAGTACCTACTAATTTCCAGGCCCTCTGCAGACTTATGTAGGTTATCTGGTTTCAGTCAAAGCTGCAGCCCCTGCACCTATATGAGTTCCCATACGATTTTGAACATTCATTAATTATTGTCTACTGTAGGGAACGACCCAGGGCCCGGGCATTCTTCCCCCCCCACCCCCATCACACCCAAACATGGCTCCTGTAACCTGATACCTTGTGATACCTTGTGGTAAACAACTTGGAGGAAGTCCCACTGATTGGATGCAGATTGCTGAGTCTCAGCGTGATTGCCTGCGTGCTCCGCTGGTGTTCCCTATTGTGCCCATGCTAAATATTCTCTTCCGCATACGTGATCTGTGTGCTGATTGGCTGAAAAGATGTATATATATACAGGCCCGCGGTGAATAATAAAGGAAGTAAGTGAGTACAGCGTACAGAAGAGTTGTTGTCGCGTACCCCGTGGGCCGGGGTACGGGAGACCCCATCCTTTCTCTCTGCTTTGTGGATTCTGCCCATGCTAAGCCTTCATCTGCTTACAAGTTCCCTCACCATCACCCAGTGGTAGACAGGTGACAAAACCATGTCACTTAAATTCTTTTACCTAGGAATGGAGACATGGGAAAGCAAGCCTCTCAGTGTTCTAAGCGAAACTTCTCTCACTTTGTGTGTGTGTGTGTGTGGGGAAGGTGTGTATGTAAGACAGTGATTGAACCCAGGGCCTTGTGTATACTAAGCACGTGTCCTACCAATGAGTGTCATCTTAGATTAGTCCTCTCTGCATCACCTGGCCACTGTTGTGTCATTGTTCATGTTCCCTTGCTGCTTTTAGGGTATCTTTTAGTAGATGGATTTTGAAGGCATCGTTGTTCTTTAGTTCTGAAATTCTGTCCTTGTTCAACTTTGCTGCCCATACTGTCAATATAATTTTTAATCTCCTATATTTCTGATTGAAACGTTGGCATGGACTCTAATTTCTTGGATAAAATTACCATTCATGTTTTGTATGATTTTTTAGCTCGTTAGCTTTTTATTCGTGTCTTCTGAAAAGTCCTGGATCATTTTGATTATTACTTCCTTTATCTCTTCAGTTACACCTTCTGTGATCCCTCTTTGATCTGCTTTCTCACCACTAGTGTTACCGTTTGAGTAATTTGAGTGTGTGCCTCGTGTTGTTCTCTCCCTTCTGTGCCCCCTGGACTGGTTTCTAGGGAGTTGGGAATTTGGGGAGGCATTTTTATGCTTTGTATTCTTTTGTTTCTATTGTTCTATTTTGTTTTCTGCTGAGGCTTGTAAACATTTATAATGATATTGAGAACACTTTGTTACTAGTATAAAGATCTCTAATTCATTGACATGACTAACTGCAGTCCTTTACCAGCCCCAAGAGCTAACCACTTTGGTTAATTCTGGAGGGAAAGGTCCAGTGTAATTAGTTCAACACTGAGTTTTCTGGGAATGCGCCATGGCATTGTTAATGTCATAAAGGTAATTCAAGTGTTGGTTTACAGAGAAATAACAACAATTATGTGATCCTATTAATATCAAGTGATAGTTAATATATACTAAATGTGACAGCTATATCTCCACTAATGGTAGAAAATATTTCAAGGTTAATTTTATAAAGTTAACTATCAAAAGATTAACAAAACTCTGTGGTTATGTCATTAAAGGTTTAGGGTTGGGGAGCAGGAAAATGCAAGAGGGAAAATGTGAAACTTTAAACCACATAATGTAAGAATGCTGAGGAGCAACCTTGGGAAACAATGGAAAGACCGGTTGGGAGCAGCATCTGCCGCTCACAGGACTGGGAATTTCCTGTGTCTCCAGGCAGAGCGGATACCCTCAGAATTCACCCAGCATCAGGGAGCCGGGTCAGAACTCATGGGTTGAAGGGGGAGAATTGGCCTAGACAAAAGGCTGCCCTGGGTCCACTTGACAAAGCTTAAAAGCAAGTCTGAAAGGTTCACAATGTTCTCTAGAAACTTAATTGTGTCCCAGGACAGAGCTCAAGATTATTTATGGGAAGTAAAAATACCTACTGGCCCTGCTGGTGCACACCCAGCAGCTTCCCTGCCAGGCTTCCAGTTCATGAACAGCACGTGGAGATGGGGCTTGATTTACTGCAGTAATTGGATAAAATTAGAAGCAACTCTAGGGTCCATCGATAGGGTGATGCGTAATTAAATTGAAGTATATTCACACAATGAGATCCAATAGTTCATTAAAAATGAAAGAACCTATATATATATATCAATGTGTTCAAATCTCAAAACAGGCTGTAGAGCTCTTTAAAAGGCAAGTTAAAAGGATATGTGCAGCATGAATCTACATATGTGCATTACCAGCTAAAACATACTGAGTGCTCCTATTTGCTAAACACTGCTTAAGGGAATTTGGTGTATTATCTCATTTAATTAATCAAACTTTATTTTACAGATGAGAAGCTGAATCACAGGATCAGTAATTAGAAGAGCTAATGAACATATTTTTCTGTTTCCAGCATCCTGCTATCAAATTCTATGCATCTCCCATGTTAGAGTGATATATGCTGACTTCTGGGCTGCTTCTCAATACAGGGCTGGGTGGCTAGTAATAGAGATAACTGCCGTTTTTATTTATTTAAAATATTAGAGCAAATCTGACAACAGGTTAACATAGGTGGATTCTGAGAGTAGCTGTGTTTTCTACACTTTTGAACTAGGGTGAATTATTTTATCCTGAGATGTCTTAGTTAAAAGAGTCTTTACTGAGGAAGTAGTGGCTTTTATATATAGCCACAGGCACCTCCCTGGGGAAGTTAGGATAACTGGGCTGTCCACCATTCTTATAAAGATCATCTAAGGACTGTGGTTGTTTCACAACAAACTGCTGGAAGGACACAGGTAGACCTGAACTTCCTTTCTGAGCTTCCAACTTTACCCCTGAAGAACATACCGGAAATGAGGGTGTGAGGTGGAAGAGCTGGAGCCAGTGTCCCAGCCTGGGCTGATTAAGAGAGACATAGGAGCGGTCATTACAGGCAGAGCTGGGACCCCCTACCAGCCACCCTGCCACTCTGGGAGGGATAGCTTCAGGGAGGATGTGCTCTGGACTGGGTCACCTCACTTCTTCCCTCTGCCCCGTGCACCTGAGAAACTCTTTCCAGAACAGCTGTGGGGGCCCCAGGGCCTCTCAACCTGGCACCGGGAACTGATTGTTCTCAACCGGGCAGCTATAGAAGAGGCTTGTTGGGACCAGGCTACTTTCTGGGCACCTCTTTCTGCACAGCTGGGCTTTGGACTAAGTCCCTGGGCTTTGGGAGTTATTATGAGAAGAAGGGACCCCAAGGAAAGGAGAGATTGACATTTTCATATTAGCTGAGCCTTTGAGTACTAAAGAAAAGAAAATTAAAGTGACCCTAAACTGACTTCCACAGGATGAAGTAGAGTCCATGGTTGTGTGTTTGGCCAGAGGCTTGGGGCAGTGGTGTGTGCTGATGTCCAGTACTGCCGAGTTGGAATGGGATTGAGAATGCTGATGAAGGCCTGGCAGTCCAGCGGATCACTGACCACGCTTTCATTCATGTCCTTGTATACTGACCCGTTAACTTTTCATTTTCCAGGGAGCAGCAGTGGCATGGAGGGGTAAACTCGCAGCGGAGATCACATGAGGGATTCCAGGGAGCCACATCACAAACAGAGGTGTTAAGCCGGGTGGCTATGGAAATAAGGCTAAGCCACTTCACCCAGGGCATTGCGACTGAGTTTGGAGAGGCTAGAAGTGCGGGTCAGGTCCTCGCAGATGGGAAGGAAGATAATTGGAAACTGCTGACATTTTGCCACTTTTAGACCATACATGTTAGACAACCCCCTGCCTGCCATTTGATGACATTCAGTCAGGAAGTGTCTGTAGGAAAATCTCCTGTAGTGTGAAGGCCGCTGGCAGCTGCCTTTCCAGGTACCAAGTTCCAAGCACCTATTGGCTACAGGCTCCTCACTGAGGTGCCCCGGATCCTTTGAGGGAAAAATCTCACTGTCCAGTGACTGGTGCTTTCTAGGTAACCAAGTCAGCCCCTTGGCAGGGCTGAGATTGTGCAATAAAGTGGCTCTAGCTGAGCCCCTGAGAAGTTCTAGACTGTTCTCTATGGGGGTAGGGAAGGGAGGGGAGAGAGAGGAGGAGGAGGAAGAAGAGGAGAGGAAGAAAAAGAAGAAAAAAAGAAGAGGAGGAGAAGGAGGAGGGGAAGGGAGGGGAAGGGAGAGGGAAAGCAGAGGGGAAGAGAAGAGGAGAGGAGGGGAGGGGAGGGGACAGGAGGGGAGGGAAGAGCCAGATTCCCTAGCTTGTCTTTCACAGGTGAGTGTGGGAGCCTGTAGGGCTGTAGTACTTCACTACGGGCTGGAACAGGGTGTTGAGGTGGGAGCTGGGTCTTGTGAAGTTCTTCTCTTGAGATTCCTGCATGTGTCTACCAGGGGATCAAAGCCTGATTTGAACCTCTTTACACTTTTGCTGAGACAGACAGATTTCAGCCTTTAGTCTTAATAGATAAGGACTCTAGAGAAGGCATGTGTTTGCGTCTATCCCAGGAACTTCACCTGGGGTCCTTGCAGTGGCTATATGAGGAGCTCTCCACAGGAGGGCGTGGGACCAGGGGTACAAGGAGGGAGTCTGGCCATATTGGAGCCTAGGAGACAGGAGTAGGAAGTGGTATGGAAGACAGGCTCCGGGGACCCGAGCAGGAAAAGCTGACGTTCATCTCACACTCAGGGAGCCTCTCCCCGCTGCCCACCAGGACCTCAGAGCCCCAACATCTTTGGTTCACTTAAAGGATAATCTTATGGTGTTAAAAATAGCATTATTTTTAGAGAGGACTTAGGTTTCCTCGCCAAGAAGTTTCATCCTGCAGCAGTATCTGGGACTGAAGATGTGTACAGGACTGAGCAACCTCTACTCACGGTGTCTGTTGTCCTCTGGCCACATCACCCAGGAGCACAGCAAGCAGGGGCAGTCTGGAGCTGAGCAACAGAGCCTGTCCTCAAATCCTGTCCTCAAATCTCAGCTTTGTCTTTTCACAGCTGTGCGGCATTAGGCAAAGCTTTCAAGTTTCTCTGAGCCTCAGTTTCCTTATGCACAGAAGGAGGAGCCAGTCATGAAGGCTAAGGATTAAGCAAGGGGGTGTACATAGACTACACAGCCCGGGGGCCGGTCACAGTAAGTATGTAATGAGCACTGACTCCCCTCCCCTTCTCCCTCAAGGCAGCCCCATCAGCGGTCCAACAGGGTCCAGGGTTCCTGATGTGTGACCCTGGGCTTATGCTGCTAAACTAAACCCCTGTCTTCGCAGCCTGAAATCTTTGGTTTTCCTTGGATTCCAAGATTCCTGCTCCCAGACAAGCCTTTCTCAGCTAGCTGCCCCGGGCTGGCAGCTCTGAAGCTTGTATTTGTCAAGTGATAGCTTTAATGAAAAATGAAGCACAGACTCACACGCATTAAGGAGGTAACAGAGATTTCTCAGCCACATTGCACTACAAAACCCAGTTCCGGGCAGCCATGCCCAGACAGATTGATTTCCCTGAGCCCTTCATCTTGGTCTGATATTTTATCTCTGCAAGTCAAAACCGTGGGTGTCGCCATCCACACAGAACTCTGCTGCGCCTGCAGTGAGTTGTCGGACCGAGTCTCCAGTGTGTCTTACTCAGCCCTTCTTTGCTGTTCAGGATCCAGCTTCTTTGCTGCTTTGATTCAGGAAAGACTTAGCCAGCTTGACAAGGCGCGAAAGGATCCAGGCAGCCGGTGGGCTTTGAGCCACGAGGGCTGCCTGGTGAGGGAGGCTGATGTGGTGGGGAATCACACCTCAGGCCTTCTCCCTCCTGCCTCGTATCAGGGTGCTCAGAACCAGAGCTGGGAAGAGCATGGGCTCAGCAGAGTGCGGTGGAGGGCGCCGGGCAGGCCCCTTCCTGGAGCAGGTGCTGGTGAAACAGTCACACTATAGAGGTCATATAGGCCGGATGTGCTGCCTTAATCTGTATTGGTCATCAGGAACAGGGATGGCGGTGGGAGGGTCAGGAGACCAAGGAAAAACCCGGAGGATGGCTGGAGAGTGTAAAATTAGGGCAGAGAGAATTGCTTCTCTATGGGGGTTCCTCTCCTCTTGCAGCTGGCCTTTTTCTATCCTCCCTCGCCCCCTCCAACTCCTGCCTTCCTGCTCCTCATTGAGGCTAGATTGGGCCTTCGTCACACACGTGGTCCTTGCCAGGCAATGCGGAGATGAGGCTACCCATTTCCATCCCTACAGGGTCAGGCCAGTCGGGTGGGGAGAGCACAGTTAGGAGTGGCTCCTCCTCGGAGTTCATGGGCTGGGGAGTCTCCTTGGAGACAGTACACAGGACTAGCCGTGGCACCACAGTTGGCTCGCAAGCTCTCAGTAGCAGCTGGCCACTGCTGTTCTGTCCTGGCCTCCAGGTTGCTGGTGTGGGGGATCCCCCAAGATGGCAGGGGAGGCTTTCCAGGTAAGAATGCATGGGGGATGCACGTGCTGCCCTTGGAGAGGACCTGTGACTCCACAGTGTCTCCAGTGAGTGACAGGAAGCACATAACAGGAATGAGACCCCAGATTGGAGGGAGAAGAGACAGCTTGGAGTCTGAAGGAACAGTGCAGTGGAGCCAGCAGGTCCTGAAGTTATTTGAAGTTAGTACCCCTGGAGCAGCTCTGGAGCAGCAGGAGGAAGCAGGGCTCGAGGGCTGTGGTGTGGATGACGGTGAAGAGCTCATAGGACTGGGTGAGGTCAGGGTTGGAGACGCCGCCTTGGGTTTTTCAGTCGTGGCTGTTAGGAACCCTTCATACTGCAGGAAAAGCTCTCCTCATGAGAGGACAGACGAGTAGCTGAGGAGTTCAGAGGAGTAGAGAGCCAGGTGAGGAGGCTAGGAAGGAGCCACACAGGCAGTGTATTCCTTGGCACCCACTGGCACAGGGGACAAGTGGACTGAGTCACTTTCTTCCAAGCCCCACCCCAAAGAGACATGGACAGAGCTGGCGACTCAACCAACCTCCCTCTTTCCCATTTCCCCCTGGTCTACAAGGTCATCTTGGGCGAGATGCAACTTCTTGTCTACCCCTGTGCGCATTTGGGTCATTTTAAACAGAGCTGAACAAGGAGGTCTGATGGTTTCCAGCTGGAGAGCGCATCTTCTGTCAGATCTGTAATTAAGACTGCAGAAGCGCCTTCATTCCTCTCTTTAGGTGGGTGGTTTCCATGGAAATGAATCTCATTGATTCTTTAATCATTTCTCTCTCTGTTGAGGTCAGCAGTTGACCCTGTCTCTTCACTCTGGCCTTGGTCTGTGTGTGGGGAGGGGCAAAGGACCACCCATTAGTGACAGTGAATTCAGCTATGTGTAGCTTGACAGGGTGAAGAGTGGATTTGTCCAGACACCATCTAGAAGGCCTTGATGTCCTAGGCATTCCACCATGGCATATGGAGCATGTGTTGAGCTATTTAAATACTCTGAACCTCTATGTCTTCACCTACAGAGAGGGGGCTGGATTCTAATTTACAGGGACATCGGGAGATTCCATGAGATGAGATATTAAAGAAGGACAGCATACAACAATGGCCACAGTTGGAATTATAATTATTGCTGATTTCAAAGTGCATTAAGTACGCATATTACATACGGGGAATGACCATCTTTTTAACACTCTCAATATCTAGGAAGTGGAGCTCTATCCATCTGCTCCAGTCTTTTCTTTATGTCCTGGAGTTGGGTTTCCATAGTCCTACAATGTCTTTGTCACTCTCATGATGGACAGGAGCTCAGGTTTATGGGAATTTCTCTTGGCAGGGCCAAGGGCACCCTTCAGTGATTCCTCACCAGCTTTGAGGAAGATATAGTAATTGCCACCATTTCACTGAAGCTTGCAGGCATTTTCCAGGTGCCCTCGTCAGAGAGCTGGAAGGAGATGGGCTCTCAGAGCTGAGGCTAGTCCTGCCGCCCACATCTACCGAGATGGAAAGGTGTGGCCTTGCAGACCCTTGGCCCCTGGCCCAGTAGTGCAAGGAGACTTTCTTAGTTTTTTAGATGTCTCAATGATTACTTTAGAGCTTTTTTGTTTCTAGTTCTCTTTCAGTCAGCTTTGATAATTGGCATTTTCATTGATAAGTAGTCTCAAAATTATGGTCTAAGAAGGTCCAGGGTTCTACAGACAGGTCACAGGGGCTGAAGTGGTAAAAATAGTGGCCACAAGGTATCACCCCTGGGTATTTGCAACTCAATCTTAAGAGTCTTTTGAAACTATATTCTCAAATCTATTAGAATTTATTGTTCTTTATATTCTTTCATATCTATATTTAGCTATCAATTCTAACTTAATTTTGAAGAGTCACTTGCTTTTCCTATTATTAGTTTTGTATAGTTCTAGGTTTAATAAAAAAGTAGGTATTAGATTAATTTTATCAACTTTACATTTTTGCTAATTATTAATTTTGGCTCATATTATTTTTCCTCAATTTTGTCTCTAATATGTGGAATTAAATAATTTATATTTATTCTTTCTTCTTTAATAATAAATATATTTAACACAGTAACTTTGTTTTTTACTACTGCTGAGATATTGATATGTAGCATTCCCTCTTTCTGAACATTTTGTAATTACTACTTTGATTTTTTTTCTCTTGCCCTAGAATTATAAAGGATCTAGCTTTTGAAAAAATTTCAAGTGGTTAGGTTTTAAAAATAAATATTTCATAAGGCTTGGAAATGAGCTCATATTAAAGTTTTGCTTTGAAACGATTTTTATCAAATTGTTCTCCCTTATCTGTGAAGCTTTGAGAAAAGTGTATTGATTTCCTTCACTGTTCTTCTGCATTTCTTTTTTTAAAAATATATTTACCAGTAGAGGTGATGCTATTTTGTTAACAATACAACTTGTTAAGACTTCTGTCTTTATGAGTTGAATGTCATTGCCTCTGGAATATTTTACCCTTGAACTCTACTTTTTCTGATATTGGTGCCATAACCCCTATATTTCTTTTCTTTTATTTTTTTCTTCTTTTTTAGGTTTTTTTTTTTTTTAGGTTTTTTGAGACAGGGTCTCGCTTTGTGGTTCAGGCTGGCCCTGAGCTCAGCCTCAAACTCACATCACAGCAATCCTCCTGCCTCTGCCTCCCGAGTGCTGGGATTACAGGCATGAGCCACCATGCCCGGCACTATGGTATGTGGTACTGGTTGCTGCTGGGTGTGGGTCTCCACACCCAGTATTGTTATGTGGTTACCGGGGAATCGAACCCAGGCCCTTGCGCTTGCAAGACAGGCGCCGGAACCACTGAGCTAACTCCCCAGCCTTTTTTTCAGGTTTTTTGAGACAGGGTCTTGCTTTGTAGTTCAGTGGCCCTGAGCTCAGCCTCAAACTCACATCACAGCAGTCCTCCTGCCTCTGCCTCCCAAGTGCTGGGATTACAGGCGTGAGCCACCATGCCCAGCACTGTGGTATGTGGTACTGATTGCTGCTGGGGTGAGTCTCCACGCCCAGTACTGTTATGTGGTTACCAGGGATCAAACCCGGGCCCTTGCACTTGCAAAACAGGCGCCGGAACCACTGAGCTATATCCCCGGCCCAACCCCTATATTTCTTGTCATGTTTCCTGATGTATAGTCTTAACCTTGACATCTCAAATATTCTTTATGTAATCATCATGATTACTTTGCTCCAGGAATTTTTGTGCTTACTGCCCTTGTGCTATATTCTAGTTTTCTCTTCTTTTAGTGGAGATGGTAGCAATAGAACTTGTCTTACAGGGCTGATGGAAGCAGAAAATAGACTTGTGCATGTTGAAGGCTTAGCACAGTCTTATTATCAATCATAGTTCAATAGAAGCATGAACTGAAGTGTTTCCTTATAAATTATTTCCCATGCTACACTCTAAACCATAGCCTGTCTTGTCAAGTAACAAAGTTGGAATTTAGTCCAGCAGAAATGCACAGCTGTCTGTTAAGGTGATCCCAGGATTCCCATTCTGGGAGATTGGCCAGGTTCCTTGAGGACCTTGAGGTTCTCAGCCACCAGCCACCTGCAGTGACAAGATTCCTGCTGCCAGCATGTCCCCATTTGCATGGCCCAGCTGCAGCTCCTCTCCCTGGAGACCTACCAACCCTCAGGCCCTCAAGGGTGAGGTGAGGTCAGCACCACTCCCAGGTGTGTCCTAGAGGCTGAACAGAGCACACAGAGCACCTGGCCCTCACTAGGGGGGAAAAAGGGAAGGTAAGCACTTCCTGAGCCCCATTCACCTTTCCCCTCCTCCCTTTGCCTGCCTCTGTCTGTCCATGGAGTCACTTTGGTCGACTCTACCAGGCATAGGAAACATTTTCAGAGACTTGCTGTGCTCTTGACCCTGTGCTACTTTTCCAGAGCTCAATGACTATGGCAGGAGACAGACAACAATGATAACAACAGGCAGAGTAAACAATACTTCAGGTTCAAAGTGGAAAACTACAGTTACAGGGAAGTGTATTCTTTTAATTAATTGATTTTATTGGTTCATTTTATAGACACATCATGATCACAGTCTACCTTGAAAATTTGTACCAGTATATGACATTACTTTTCATTTTTTCCCATTCCCCTGCCCACCCTCCACTCCTCCACCCCATATATACATAAGCTTTGTTTCCTTTCCCATCATCACACTTCCCCCACATTATATACCTCTATCCCCTTTACCCTTGAATATTTTCTATTTCACAATATCTATCATACATTCTAGAATTCATTTAAATCTCCAGTTTCTCATACCAGAGAAAATATATGGTATTTACACATCTGTGGCCTATTTATTTCACCTATGAGTTTGTCCTGAAGGTACATCCATTTGAGTATAAATGACTCAAATTTATCTTTTTTTTTTTAGGTTTTTTGAGACAGGGTCTCGCTTTGTAGTTCAGGCTGGCCCTGAGCTCAGCCTCAAACTCACATCACAGCAATCCTCCTGCCTCCGCCTCTCGGGTGCTGGGATTACAGGCGTGAGCCACCACGCCCAGCACTGTGGTATGTGGTGCTGGTTGCTGCTGGGGTGAGTCTCCACGCCCAGTATTGTATGTGGTTACTGGGGATCGAACCCAGGCCCTTGCGCTTGCAAGACAGGCGCCGGAACCACTGAGCTATATCCCCAGCCCAAATTTATCATTCTTTATGGCAGAGGAATACTCCATTTTATTTTTAAAAAATCACATCTTCTTTATTCAGCCTCTGGTTGATGGGCATTTCGGTTGTTTCTAAGATTTAGCTATCACAGACTGAGCTACTATGAACATGGGTGCATATATGTCTCTGGGATATGAATCTTTTAATTTTTTTATGTATATACCTAGCAGGGTCAAATGAGACCTCTAATCCCAATTTTTTGAGGAATCTCCACACTGATCTCCACAGTGGTTGCACCAGTCTACATTCCCACCAACAATGGAGAAGAGTTCCTTTCCCCCCACTGCCTTGCCAGCATTTGTTGTTGGTTTATTTTGGGATAGCAGCTATTCTTTATGGGGTGAGTTGAAATTTCAGTGTTGTTTTCATCTGCATCTTTCAAAGGACTAGCGATGTTGAACATTTCTTCATATATTTCTTAGCTGCTTTTACTTCTTCCTCTGAAAAGTGTCTGTTCATTTTAGATGCCCACTTTTGAAATGGGTCTTTAAATTGGGGGGTTGATATTTTTAAGCTCTTTATATATTCTAAACAGGGCAGTGTGTTTATACCAGTGGGAACATAGTGAGGGGCAGAGAGGGCAGCAGTCAGGGTGGAAGATACCTTGGGTCAAGGGGAGGAGACACCATCCCATGGATCTCCTTATATCCTTTCACATTCTGAACCTTGAAAGCTCCCTATACTGCTACCACCCTGGACAAATGAATCCTTCCCCTAAAATCCAGCCAAGCTATATTTTCCCAGGAGGCCTGTCCCAATATATCCCTTCCTCTACACCTTTACTGCAGGGTGTCCTAGTCCCATGTGTAGATCTCTCACACATAAGCCCCCCTCCCAAACCTGTGGGGCTCTGTGCCAAGACACACAGTGGCTGCCTGAAACCATGGATACTGAGGACCCTGTGCCCACTATGGGGGTTCCTTATAGGTACAGACATGTGATAATATATATTTTATAAATTAAGCATACAGTGGGCCACAAGAGCAACCAAACAGAACAATAATAACTACTCACTATAGTAAAACTGCGAGCATTAGCTCTCTTGTAGTTTGGAGTCACTGTTCAGTAGAAAATTACTGAAGAAGAGCATTATCATATCTCAACAGTTGACCTGAGCCAATCCAGCCACCAGGAGATTTAGAGATACGGAGTCTACACGGCATGGACACGTTGGACCAGTGAGGACACAGGTCCCAGGAACAGCAGCGGGATGGCCTGGAATGTCATCCTACTGTTCAGAGTGCTAAGCAATTTTAAATTTATGGATTACTTCTGGAGTTTCTCACTTAATCTTTTTAGACAAGGATTGACCCTAGATAAATGAAACCATAGAAAGGGAAACAGTGGGTGGGGCAGGAATCTGCTGCTATCCTTGTGTGTCATTTTCTCTCTCCCTGGCTGCTGCACACTGCTGGTCCACTCTGGTGGGTAAAGAGTGCTTTATCCCACACCGTGGCTGCTCAAGCCCATTTCCCATTGGAATTCCAATAGTCTTTGAAGGTGAGAAGAAACCAGTGATTTGTCTTTTCAGAGCACATACTCCATCTTCCTTTTGCACAATTCTGTCCCTGAGTCTGAGGGAGCAAAAGGGACCTGGCTGGTGATTACAAAATGGCTGAGAGACAAGAGACAGAGGCTGTGCAAAGCTGGCGAACACAGCCCTTGTTGCCGAAATGTCAGACCGGCTGAAGTCAAGCTCATTAATCTTGTTTTATTGCAAGATTCAAAATCGCCATGCTGTTGAGGCCACAAAATTGATGGATGGGTCTCTCTGCGTTCCCAGCACCTTGGCTGCCTGGGAAACAGACCCCAATGAACGACGAGAGGAAATTAAAACCACCTCTGAGGCTGCCTAGTGTTGCTGCAGAGAAAGATGGGCGCTCATGCTCTCTGGCCTCCAACTTGCTTACTCTGGGGTTTTACTGCATTTTTAAAATAAGCAAATCAAAGCAGCAGCAGTGCTGAAGCCATCAGGGTAAATCTTAAGCAGCTTCTCACCATGTGGAGGGGCGGGAGAGGCTGCAGCCAGCCACCGTGTTCTGTAGCCTCTCCCCATACGTTAGTCTTCTGTGTGGGGCTCATCTTTTGTCAACAACCATTTTCCTTTTGCCTCAAATAAAAGTAAGGGCTCAGTCCAGCAGCTCTTGATACATCATGGGGTCAGGACTCTTGGGGTGAGATGTGTGCTTTGTGCTTCCTACTAGGATACAGGGATAGCAGAGACCCCCACACTATTTCTCCTGGTTCTCTTGCCTTGTAATTTTATTACTTTGGAAAAACATGAAAATCTCTCTCTCCACCAACTTCTGATTTGTAATTGGGGGTTGAACCAGGGAATGCTGCCACAACCTTGCCCCACCTTCTTTTAGTTTTTTGACAGGGTCTTGCTGTGTTGTTCAGGCTGGTTCTGAACTCACTATGTAGCCCAGGCTAGTCTCGAACTCACAGCAGTCCTCCTGCCTCTGCCTCTCGAGTTCTGGGATTATAGACCTGAGTTATTGCGCCCTGCATTGTGGTGTGTGATACTGGTGATCAAACAGGAGACTTTGTGCTTGGAAGGCAGACTCCAAAACCACTGAGCTAAATCCCTGGTCCCATTGGACCTTTTTAAAAATTGTGTTTTGACTGAGAGAATCTCACTAAGTGGCCCAGATTGACTTGAAACTTTGGATTCTTCTGCCTGAGTCTTGTAAATTACTAGGACATCAGGCATGTGCCGCTGTGCCTTGGCCCTATTTTTCAAAATGTAAATTATCTGTTTTTCCCTGGTGATTACTTTTATTATTTGAAAAATATTTACTTTTATTTTGTTTTAACTTACTATGGACACATTTTTTAAAAAAAACTCAAACACAGCTAAAATGTATTGCTATGTTAGATATATGAGTTATAGGTTTTATTTTCCTACATCACTTTGATTCACATTATATTAGTGCTCTTTCTCTGTAGTTTTTGATTATTTTTTGTTTGTGATAGATATGAAATTCACACGCACAGATATTATATTTGTTTTTTCCACCCTATTCTCTTTATTATTATTGATTTATATTCAGTCAGTCACAGCCAACACATCCAGAATGTTTTTGTAGTGTGTCCTATATTCCTTATTTTGAATGCTTAAGGATTTTTTGAGTGTTTTCTCAGAAACATTCAGAAGTAATTTTATATCATTCAGTCTTCTGCTTTATTTAGGTAAAACAACAAGTTTATAATATAACTTGATAAAATCTACCCAGGAATGCACTGTTTTTAATTTAATTCAGATTTTTTTTTTTCAGACCGGGTCTCACTTTGTAGTACAGGATGGTCTTAAACTCAGCAATCTTCTTGTCTCTGCCTTCTGAGTGCTGGGATTACAGGCCTGAGCTGCCACATCCAGCACTGTGATATGTGGCTCTGATTGCTGATGCATGAGTCTCTACACCCGACATTGTTGTACGTGGTAACCAGGGATCAAACCTGGGCCCTCGTGCTTGCAAGGCAGGTGCCAGAACCACTGAGCTAAATCTTCAGCCCCAGATTTCTTTTAATTTGTCAAACAGATGATGTTTTATTTTAAAGGTCATTCACATGAACACTGATGTGTTTACTATAATAATTTGTAATTTATAATAATTTTGCTATAACTTCAGTACATTCTCTTAAAATGTAATTTACTTAGCTGTTATCAGGAAGCAAGGAAATTACTCTCAATATATATATACATATTCATACATATCTACATATATACACATAAATCTTGCATTTGGTCAACTTACTGCCTTTTAAAAATGTATTTCTAGAGAATTTCAGTTAAATCTTCATAGTCGGAATATCGATGCACGCTGACATTTTGTCTCTAGTCTCTCACTTTTCTTTCTTGTCTCAGCTGTATGAGGTAACATAGTAGCAGAGCACTTTCTTTGTTCCTGAGTTGAGAAGGAACACCTGTGCATACAGTCTCACCATCCAGCGTACTAGGGAGGATATTGAACTGAAGACATTTTTACTGTCAATAACACCAACAATAGCACATGGGGAATATCATGGGGTGGTATGTATCGGGCAGTGTTCTGTGGCTTTACCTACCTGTCACTCCACTCAATACTCATGCAAAATGGCAATTCCATTTTAAGATGGGTCATAGGACACAGAATAAACTTCATTTGGGTTGGGCTGTAGAATATTCTTTTATTTATTACTAATTTGCTTCACTTGTCATTTAAAGGTTTTTTAAATGAATAAAAGTGATTTGTTTAATTTGTAATTTTTCTGGGTTATGTGATATATTTTCTAAATTTTTCTTTTATATTATTTACTTACTTAATATTTAGAAATCTATGAAGTCAGGATAACTGCTAAAAGTAGTGCAACTCCTAGAATTAAAGAGCTGTCAACATCTTGGCATAGCTGCTTAAAGGACTGCTTTGTTTTCTTTTTCTTTTTTTTAGGTTTTTTGAGACAGGTTTTTTGTTTAGGTTTTTTGTGGTTCAGGCTGGCCCTGAGCTCAGCCTCAAACTCACATCACAGCAATCCTCCTGCCTTTGCCTCCCGAGTGCTGGGATTACAGGCGTGAGCCACCACGCCCGGCACTGTGGTATGTGGTACTGGTTGCTGCTGGGCGTGAGTCTCCACGCCCAGTATGGTATGTGGTTACCGGGGTATTGAACCTGGGTCCTTGTGCTTGCAAGACAGGCACCGGAACCACTGAGCTAAATCCCTGGCCCTGCTTTGTTTTCTTAAGAATATGTAACCTTTGGGAAGTCTCCCTTTTGCCACTTTGGGTGTAGAACCAGAGGAACAGGAAACCAGATCTCAAAGAGGCATTGGACACCCCAGTTCCCAGTGGCACAACTTACAGCATTAAAAGGTAGAGTTAATGGCAGAGGTGCTGTCAAGTGAATTGGCAAGCAGAACGTGTCCCATAATACAAGGAAAAATTACTCAGCCCCAAACAGAAGGAAATCTGGACAACATGGCAAGTTCCAGCCTCTTCCTGGGGATGCAGCCTTGCACACAGGGCCTCAGTGGGCTCTTCATTATCTATACCACAGGATCCGATTACTTTACACCCCTAAATTCATCCTTCCCTTCTGGTGTCCAGAAAAATATTTTCATGCATTTACTATGTTCTATTTAATCTTTTATGCTTTTAAAGACTTCTATATAAATCCATGAAAGATTTATAGTGATCTTTTGAGTTTTCTAAAATTTCCATTCAAAATAATATAAATATATAGCACATTCAGCAATTTTACTTTTATTTCGTATTTTATTTTTTGTGTTTTCTATTGTTATTTAAGTGCTTTTCAATTCTTTTTGCTTCTTCCAACAGTTTGGTAATGACTGTGTCTCCTCACATACCAGGAACTGCAAAGTCTCCAAGGTGTGGACTTACAGCCGGAATGTCAGGTCACGGGGTGAAGGTGTTCAATTATCCTTGATAATGTCAGTTTGCTCTGAAAGTTATTATCCAAATTTACATACCAATTGCTGTACTTTCAGTGTATCCTTTCCCTGTAGCTTTTGCAAGACCAATATTGACCATTAAAATTATTTTGGCTAACCTAATGGATGTGAAATTGTATCTTGTTATTTAACTGGCCTTCTTTGATTACTAATGAGTTTGAATATCTTACCATATATTTTTAAACCACCAATTTCTCTGGTCATTGAATCACCCAGGCCTGACCCCCCAATCTGTTTTTTTAAATTCTACTTTTTTCCTTTATTGACTTTAATATTTTTACATCAGAAATGCATTTTTATTTTCATCCTTTAACATTAGTTTTTATCATAATAAAGATTTTAATTTTGATGGGTCAAGTTTAAGAAAATTTTTCTTATAATTTGTGCTTTTGGTCTTTTATAAATAATTTTCTATCCTCAGCCCTCAAAATATTGTCTAATATTTTCTTTGAATTGATTTCAAGTTTTCTTTTTCTAATTAAAATTTGACATTTGTTTTAGAAACTCATGATTTTTTTTAATCAAGTGTGCGAATGAACAGGATGATTAAATTTTCCTTAATGCTTAAGTATTGGCAGTATAGGGTGGAGATTATGAATGTTCTAAATATTTATACACGTATACCAATAAGTCCAGGAAGGTCTTTGGGGAAATTGTAATGATTTGCTCCTGTTTTATTTCTGGCTTTCTTCTTGACGTTTGAGGGTAACTATGTCATACTCATACCCACACAATGTGCACACATGCAGACTTACCTAAATGGAAAATGTGAGTTGAACTTTGTAAATTTCTTTTTTTTTGGACAGGGTCTCACTTTGTGGTTCAGACTGGCCCTGAGCTCAGCCTCCAACTCACATCACAGCCATCCTCCTGCCTCTGCCTCCCAAGTGCTGGGATGACAGGCGTGAGCCACCACGCCCGGCACTGTGGTATGTGGTGCTGGTTGCTGCTGGGCATGAGTCTTCACGCCCAGTATTGTTATGTGGTTACTGGGGAATTGAACCCAGGCCGTTGCGCTTGCAAGACAGGCACTGGAACCACTGAGCTAACTCCCCGGCCCTAACTTTGTAAATTTCTTATCATGTGCCTTACTTTTCTCATTGTTTTAGCAGAATACCTGACTCCTACAAGTTAAAAAGGGAAACGTTTATTCAGTTCACAGTTTGTAGAGGTTTCAGTTTATAGTTAGCTGCCACCAAGCCAGGATACCACGGCAGCAGTGCATCCACAAGGGAGAAACAGCCCACAACAGGGCGGGCAGGAGGCAGCAAGCAGCAGACCCCCTTTCCCCTTATCCCACCCAGCCTACAAGCCATTTGAGAGGTGCCACCCACACCCAGGATGGCCCTTCTCATTATTAATAACCACAGCCATGCTAATAATAATCAATGGACTAATTTAATACCACACATTCTTAATCTCAGTATCATACACTCTAGATCCATCCAGTTCAAAAAAGCCCCCACTATGAATGCATTAAGCTTTGGGAGAACATCTGTATGTAATATTGCCATGTTAAAATTTCAGTCTATTACTAGTTACTAGAATTCTATTCTCATTCTAGTTATTTTGTGTTTACATATTTATTGCTATAAAGTTGACACAGAGCTCATTTTATCATTTTGTTTTCCTTTGAAAATCCTGGTTTTTATGGCATTACTACATATGGCTACCACCATTCTTACCACAGCAATTGCTGCTTCCTTGACCTCTTTGAATTTATTGACCTTTACTTCACCAAGCACCATGCTTTGAATTTGTGCAGACATTATTCTTTATTTAATGCAGACATTATTTAGAATCAAAACAAAACCTTGAAGATGGAGCACAGAGAAATTAACCGAATGTTCCAAAATTACAGAATTGTGCTTGTTGAAATGAAGATAATAACTCTGGCTCACATAACTCAGATTTAGGGCCCCTCGGTCCCATATTCTACTATTTTTCATCAATTTTATAATTTCCTTATCATCCAACTGACTGGTTTCAATCTTTTTCGGTCATCTTTTTCATTTCTTCTATTTTCCCTTGGTGTGGTTTTTCTATTCCAAATTTTTTCAGTTAATTCTTATTTGTCCTTCTACCCCACCTACCCCCATTCTTTTAATTTCCTCTTTGTCTTAGCAGGGTGTTATTTTTAGTTTCAACGTGTCTGAGACTTTTTCTTCTTACTATATTCTTACGAGCAATTTACTGTATTATATTATGATTTCAAAATTCTATCCATAAACTCTAGCTCTGGTGTATGTTGTTGTTGTTGTTATTGTTATTATTATTATGCTTTATTGAGACAAGGTCTTGCTATACAGGTACTACAATCGCTTTGATTGATTTTGTAGCCTAGACTGGCCTCGAATTTAGTGATCTTTCTGCCTCAGCCTCTTGAATGCTGGGATTATAAGCGTGCTGCCCTGCCTTGTTGTATGAATTATTCGGCATACAATAATTTATGGCTTACAATCCAAGCATATATATTTCAAAACAAGAAAATAGTCCTTATGTATAGGTTAGGAGGTTTGAAAAACACCTGTCAAATATTTGATGTTCACTGTGTTATCCGTTCTATTCATCTCTTCATTAGAGTTCTATAGACTTGAGTCTATAATAGATCATGCTAAATTACTATACTGCCCTCTAACATGTTTGTATTTCATTTCTCATGTTTTTTACAGTTTTTGCTTTATGTACTTGCAGATGTTATATAGTTTTTTTAAACTTCAGAACACTGTGATACTGGAACTGTGACCCTGCTATTTTGGGGGTTGAATTTGATTGGTGTATTTGGAATCAATAATTTATTTTTAAATTTTTAGTGCCTTGTTGTTGCAGCAACATTTCTTGTGGGGAACTTAACAAGCCCCAAATATTTAAATAGTTAGAGGCAGGCTGCTCATGCATTTTCATAGTTCTCATGCTGGGTGCTCATCTGTCATTTCATTATGCCTTCATGTCCTCTGTCTCTCCTTTCAATTTTAGCTTAATTTAATTTTTATTGATACACTACTTGTACATCTTTGTGGGATATAGTGTGATGTTCTGGTACATGTATAATTCTATACTGATCACTCATTACCCTTAACATAAATTATCTCAAACAGCTGTCATTTCTTTGTGAGGAGAACATCTGAAGTAGTCTCTGCTAGCTATTTTGAATTATGCAGTACCACTAATTCTAATCCTGCCTGTATTATGGAACATCAACACTTTTCTTTTGCTTTTTGATGTATAATTTGATAAATAATTATATTATACTTCATTTTGGGCCTAAAAATGTTTTTAAACATTTAACAGTGTGATATTTCAGTACATTTATACACTGTGTATTTTATCAACTAAAGAGGCTTCTGTCAAGAAATTAACCAGTAACATATACTGATGAGGCTGTGAAAAAAAGGAACCCCTCTACAGGGGTTGGTAGGAGTGTAGACTGGTGCAACCACTGAGGAAATAAGTGCGGAGAGTCTTCAGAAAACCAAGACTAGAGTTTTTATTTGACCCTGCTCTTCCCCTATTGGATATCTTCCTAAAGAAGTAAAAGCATCATAGCATAGATATACATGCACACCCATGTTTATAGCAGTCCAGTATGTAATAGCTAAATCCTGGGGACAGCTCAAGTACTCATCAACTGGTGACTGGATAAAGATGTGGGCTGGTTTTTTAAAAATTGAAATGGAGTACTACTCCGCTATAAAGAGTGATAAACTGGAGATATTTATAGCTAATTGGATGCATATTGAGGCCATACACTTAAGTAAGATAAATAGGACACACATGTGTAAATACCGAACTGTCTCTCTGGTATAAGAAACTGAAAGTATAAATGAGGACCAAAATGTGCAATATATAATGTGAAATAAGAAGTAAAGTTTCAAGGGAAGAGGGGGAAAAAGAAAAGGAGGGGAAAGGAAAGAAGAAAAGGAAAATATAGTAGAAAAGAAAGAAAAAACAAACTTTTGTAAATACAGAGGGATGGAAGGGTGGGAAAGGGAATGGGAAAAAGCAGGAACTAAGATATATTATTACAAGTACAAATCCCCAGTAATGACTGTAACCATTACATACAACGAAAATGTTCCAATAAACTTAATTTGTTTACCAAAAATATCTTTATTTTAATTTTTCTCAACAAATTCAGCTTTTACCTTTTCTTGTAGATGCTGGAGGACATTCTAGGTTTTGTCTTGATTTTCTTCATTCTCATCTCATTGTTCATTGGTCAACCCTGTATTTTTCTTCTGCTCCATCTTCAGCTCCAGAATCTTTTTTTTTTTTTTATTCTGGTTATTTGTAACTTCTTTTTAAGCCACAGCTTTAGTTAATAAACAATTCTCAACAATTAATTTTATCTTCTCCTCTTTTACTATTATTATCCTTTTTGCAGTACTATCTTCAGTCCCCCTCTTTTTTTTATTTTGAGACAGTCTTACTAAGTCATTAAATTGCCCAGACTAGTTGTTGAACTTGTGTCTCTCTTATCTTAGCCTTCAGAGTGATGAGATTCTAGGCATCACACCGGACTTATTAACTTGCTCTTGTTAACCTTACTGTTACTGATCATTTTTAGAAAAATAGCAGATGGTATATCAAATTCTTAAAGTAATTTTGCATAACCAGATCTCTCTTTTCCCCTCTATATCTAAGAATGTTCACTGCAGAGTGGATCTTGCAAAGTGTGTTGATGATTCTAAAGTGAAATCCTGGTAATGAAATAAGCCTATGTTTGCACTGCAATCTTGGGTGACTCCTTCTTCTCAAAGGACTGTGGGGGTATCACTTCATTTTCTATTATCATTACCTTGACAAGTGTGAGAAAAAATGAAGGAAGAAATGACTGGTTGTCATGGAGCACCATTACAGGCTGGACCATAGCTTCCCTAAACTCAGAGTTTCATGGATGGAAACCCTGTCCCCAGTGTATCTATACTTGGAGGGGACTAAGGGTCAGCAAGGTCACGAAGGGGACTTTGTCTGACTGCGGTCCATTTAAGAGAGGAGGTGAGTCTGGGATCCTCATACACAAGACGGGGCAAGTGAGTGCATAAGGAAGCCTCTACAGAAACCATCCCTGTAGCGCCTTGGTCTTGGATTTTTAGTTTCCAGAACTGTGAGAAAAAGAATTTCTCTTCTTCAAGCCAGTCTAACTGTATTTGTTAATGGCAGCCATAACAAACTAACAGAAGTACTTATTCTGTGTTGTAAACTGCAGAAAATGTTCAATCCCACCAGTAGCCTGCTGTGATATGTTGTCTAGTTGCATAAATGAGGAAATTGAATCTTTGAAGGAGACACTGGCTTACCAAGACCAATGGTTTGCAATTGGTGAAGCTGTCATTTAAACAAAAATCTGATTCCAAATCATGTTTTTCCTTCTATACACTTGCCTTGAAACCAGAAGCTATGCAGAGGCTATTTCCCTTTAGAGGAATCTGTTCTGGCTCCTTGCAGTGTGTGGAATATTACTTGACTACTCCATACCAGTTTTCCTGCTGCCTCAATGTCTGCTGATCAGCACCTCAAACTCACTTGCTCTGAGCATCAGGTGGGATGAACTCTGTGTCTATGCAGTGTGTGTGTGTGCATGCATGTGTGCATGCCTTTTCTGTCCAAGGTAGCTTACTGCTAACCCTCTGCAGTTCTCAAGTTCTGCACCATCTATCTCTCCCAGAACTTATCCCTCATCCTCACCATTACACTGTTACACTCTCAGAACTCTGCATTCTCTCTTCTTCACTTTCTCTCTTCCTTCCTGCCTTCTATTTTTTAAAAATGCCATCTGTCCCCACCGAACTCTAAACATTATGCAAGATGGACCATTTTCCTCATGCCATGAAGCACAGAGCCTGGCATGAAGCTGGCACAGCTGGATAAAGGAATATGGGTATGAATGACCAGTAAGGGCCCCTGTTCCCACCCAACCTTGCCTTGGGAAGATTCCCAATCTCACTGTGGACAGGTGCTCCTGGATGGCCTAGAGTAGATTTTCAAATGTTTTACCTGGAAAGCTGAGAATCACCTTCAAGGCTGGAGCCCTGGAATGGGAACTCGAGATGGAGCTCACCTTCCTAGCTGGCTATAAAATCCAACTCTTTCAGGCATTGTTCTCCCCATGTGGAAAAAAAGTTGGGCCAAATATTAGTAGAAGTGCCTGAGGTCCCCATACTGATCCTGTGCTATCAATGGACATAGCTCCTTCGTGTTTCAGGCAAAGTATAGGTGCTGTGGAGAAGGAACAGGGGAAGACTGGAAATTCCAAGGGGACGCACTATGCTGGATAGGTGCATAACACAGACAGTGGGGTAGAGCTGAAGTTTCTGGAGTAGAAGGCTCTGCTGGACAAGCTGCCTTGAACCAAAATCCATAAAACATGGAGCAGATGTTTCCTTTGTCTTTCCAGGCTGAGTCCACTCTGAGTCCCAAATCCAGCTGCTGGACTCAGCATACTTGTCACCTGGAGGCACCAGCAGGAGCTCGGGGGCTGAGGTGCAGCCCACATACAGTGATTCCTCTTAGGAAGGAAAGTACCAATGACTTTCAGATTTCTGCAAACATGGAATAATTAGGTGGTATAATGGCTAATGCATTTGATGCTGATAATTGCAATTTAATGCACATTAACAAAACAATTTAAAGTCTTGATATACATCAATGGTTTCTGATTCCTTGGAGCTGCTCCCAAGATAAAAAGGTCTGCTCTGTGCTTTCCTCTCACAGATAGTTGTTTTCAGATCACAGGGTTTTTAAAACAAGTAATGCCAATAGGCTGCTATTCCTGTTACTCAACTCTACCTCCTTAACAAAGCTGTGGGTTGGTGGTGAGCAAGAGGCCTCTTGCTGTAATGATGGCCCCCTAAGTTGATCCAGAAGACATGTGTTCCAATGCAATATGCACTTACCACAGCAAACCAGCGTCTCACATTCTCCATTGTTGGAGAAAAATACCTGCAGATTAAAGTGTTTTACTTGGCATCACGTTTAGAAGTTTCAGTCTTTACATGGTTGGCAGGATGGTGGACAGGCCTGAGTGGAGGAAAAGTGTTCACGTCACAGATAACGGGAAGCAGAGGGTTACCAGGAACCGGAGCAGGTGACACACACCTCCAGGTCACTCCACGAGAGACTCACTTCTTTTCATCAGTCCCCGCTTCTTTACAGCAAGTCTGCTGTGCCACCCCATAATCCAACCACCCTCTAAAGGCACAGGTTTTGGGGGCCATTTAAGACCTAAAGCATCACAGCCAGCTTTGCTGCACAGCCTCCTGATGTGTAAAGCTGCTACTGTTCTTAAAGGGCATAGAATCCCAGGCCAAGAGCCATGAAAGCAATGGTGTGAAGCCTCTCATTGACCTTGAGAAGGAGAATGAGGGACTGAGCTACCAGCTATGATGGAGTATGGTGATCAGGGGGCCCAGGACTCAGCATCACCCTCCAAGGGAGCTCACCTAGGTGCTTGTCCTTGCAGCCATTTGCCTGTCACTGAGGCTTTAGGAGGTGTCATGAGTGCAGAGGGGTGGGCAGGCTCAGCAGCAGGTAATGGTGGTTGACCTGTATAGGAGCCCTCGAATCAGAATCAGAATTTCTGGATTCTCTTGAAAAATCAGATGATCTAGGCATGATAAACCCCTGTTCTTGGGCCAATAATCAATAGGAGTGAAGAACTAACACTCGGACAGCAGGGGGCTTCCCGTTTTCTCCTTCCCTGACTCCCACCTGTCTTCATTCATGTAGCAGCCTTCCTAGTCCCAGGAACACTGGAGTTCTCACCTTCTGCTTTGTCTGAGCAGGTGTTGGACTAGCAGGACTGCAGTTCTCCTCTCAAGGGCCATCTTCTGGACACAGTCAGTCTCATTCACTCAACACACTGTGAGCATCTTTTTGGGTCTGGACTGTGTCCTGCTGCTGAGAATGTCAAGCAGGACCAGCCTCAATGGCCTTCTTAAGCTTCTGGTCTCTAGGGGAGATTCTACATCAGTAGACAGAGTGACATTCAAAGCACTCATTGTGGTAACCCACGGGTGTGGGGATAAAATGCTTGAACCTCAGAATCCTCACTACCCTGGCCTGAAGGTTGGTCAATGGGTTCCATAAGCAGGTGCTGTGCTTTGAATCTGTGCAGGGGGGTCCTTTAGGAAGTTACTAGTCTTAGGGAGGGGCCCAGATGATGCCATACCACTTTACAGAAAAAGGAGGGAAGGCCCAGGCTGATGTGCATCTCTGTCTTAGTAGGTGATGCACAGCATCATACTACAATGCAGCAAGCAGGAAGCCCATACCAGAAGCCAAGCAGATTCTTGCAAAGCTGTTGGACTTCCTGGCTTCAAGGACCATGAACCAAGTAAACTTACATCCTTTATGAATTATCTGATCTCAGGGATTTTGTTGCAGCAACAGAAAACAGAATGAGATAGCAGACCCTGGGCTGAATAACTGGGAAATCAGACTCAGTACTACGAAAGAAAAGCAGTCTTCCTGGAAAGATCTATGGAATCTTCCTCATTGGTCCACCAGACTATTAAAACAGAGGGACGTTGCTGCCAAAGGCTGTTCATTGAGCAAAGAATCAAGCCACAGCCTTGTGCTGCTGTTCCTGCGCCTTACATTTGGGGCAAAGCATGAATGTTGACCAAGACTCAATGTGAGAGTTCTGGGATAAGGGTTCAAAGTGCAGCTGAGGCAGCATGGGAGCAAACCCCGCAGGCTTCCCGGGGAACCCCTGGGCCTGGTGAGGGATGTCCTGTTGCCTGTTCTGGGAGAGATAGAGAAGGCATGAGTATGCTCTTTATTTGCAAACTGTACAAACAGTGCCCTCACATAGCAGCTCCTGCTTCCCAACACACTGTGTGATGACGTTCCTATGTTTTGAAATCTATGCTAAATATGCCTGCTTCACAGGATACATTTCTTCAGCATCTTCACAAAGTTCTGGCTTTTTAAAATTTTATTTTGGGTTTAATGGGAAGACACTAGTTGCTCTGCAAGACAGAACTCTGGCTCAGAAATGTCTGCCAGGCAGAGGACTTCCAGGTAAGTTGCAGGAAGCAGGATTGTCATAAAGATGCTCAATAATGTGTCTGAAGCTGGTGGCCAGGAAGTTGGCACCTGAAAGATGGTAAGGTCTCTGCAAACTGACGCCTCCCCCTCTCCTCATGTGTTCTTGGGGACACTGCCGTGTCACACCCCAGTGGTCTCTGCTTCCAAGTAGTATAGATGCCAGCAATCCTCTTTCTAGCTGCTAAGGGGAAGTGCTGGGTCAAGTACACTAAAGGGTGTTGTTTTTAATCATGGAAAAATGCTCACATGAGAAGGACGCTTCTCACATTCTGATGCGTGTCCATGGTGACAGCATCTCCTTTATTTATAGATTTACCCAATTAACAAGTGGAGAACACAGACCGCACACAACTAAGATGTTACGCAGTCTTGGCCTCTCTTCCTTCAGAGCTGCGTGCTGTGGTCAACTCTGCAGTGAGGGGCAGAATTCAAAAGCAAACAAACTTACAAAGAGGTCCTTAGGGAACAGGTCGAATGACAGGAACTAGGACGTTCTTCCCATCTTCCCTTCAGCCACAGTCAAATCAGCTGGGCACTGTTATAATCATGTTCTCGGGGAATCATTTTAACTCTGTGAGCTTCTAGGTCACTAAAGGAGGATGATTCCCGCTGCACGCAAGAACTATGAAGTTACAGGTAGAATCTTTGTGTACATTTTGATGAGGTACAAACTAGTAAGCTGAGGTTAAAAAAATTGTCCTTATTATTGTTAACTTTATTTGACAGTGTTTGGAAATGTAGTATAATTGATACAGTCATTTTTTCATGAACTATTTCCAGAAAGTTATAACAGTTTTTGTAAAGACACAGAATGCTCTTAGACTGCTTCTTGACTGGGGCCAACCAACAGATATTAAGTGTTTCTTAAAAACGAACCAAAAAGAGTGAAATTAGTTGATTTCCTAGTTCATTGAGTTGATTGACTCACCCTTCAAGGCTGGAGTAGACAATTTTGTGCACAAAAGTTCAATGTCAAAGGGGAGAGGCATCCAGGGGTCAGAACTAGGGCTGCTTGCTTATCCCAGCTGCCAGAGGGAGATGCCAGCCATGTGCTGTAGGATGGCATAGGGTATAGCACACTTCTGCCCACCCACCTCACCCTGATTCATTGCCGGCTCTGCCAATTATTTCCAGAACTCTGATGAGGAGCAAAGGGGTGATATCATGGCATGCTGAGGATGTGGCCTCACACTCCTGTCCCCTTAAACTGTGAGTTCACCCTTTGACCTTTCCCAGCCTTGAAACTTTCTATTCTCAGCAGTTTGGAAGTGATTTTTCTCAGCCTGCTTTCCCCACAGGATACTGAGTTCGAGCCTCATAGGTCCTCTTCCTATCCCCCAGATTCACATGCTGCAATCTTTCTTTAAATTAATTAACTTTATTGGTATACTTTAAATACATGCAGAGCCTCCTATGGGTCACCAGACCAGGGGTCAATAGTAAATATGGTCTTGCTTCCATGCCTTGGTTTATAGACCTTGAATTCCTCCTTCAAAGGATACACGGACTAAAGATGTTTGATGTGTATGGATGTTACATCCCACAAGACAGTCCCTGTCTTTGTAGACCACTGTTTCCCAGGCTAGCTCTTAGCTCCAGCTTCAGCAGGCTGCTCACGTGCCCCTGCAACCAGAAGCCTAGGGGACAAGACACATGCAACCAGAGGATCTCGTGGTCACAGCCCCCTTCAGGACTCCA
>PVIR01013128.1:0-43134 GCA_004026965.1 Petromus typicus | reverse complement strand
ACACCTTGTCTTACCCAAAGCTGGCATACTGGCCAGTGAGCCTCTGGTCTATGTCCTGGGAGCAAGTAGGTGAGGTGGGGACAGAGGGCTTTGCCTGGTAAGGCTGGGGTTCGAGTGCCTCTTGGAGAAGTGATTGAACTCGGCTTTTGTGCAGAGGCTGTTAGGGTGTATGGTGTGGGCACTGGTGAAATATGCCAGGGAGTCACCATCGGCAGAGGTCCTTTACCACTACTGACCTGTTCAAGGAGACAGCAGATACCCCCAGGGAAAAGTTCTATATTCAGTTTCAGGCAGCCACATAAGTGGAGACAATCAGAAAGAAATCAGAAGGACCTCAAAATATAGCAAGTGGAAGACACATTGGACTACAGCCTCTAGCATCTTAGTGGAGAGTTGAATGTGGCTCCGGAGTTATAGACGGAATAGTGCAGCCCATAAGTACATCCATCCTTGGCTAAACTCTATCAGAGGTCTGGTGGTTCCTGCTCCCCACCCTGCTTGGTCAGGCCCGTTTGGCAGGACTTTGCTCCATCTCACCCTGGATCCCAAGTGGCTGGTACTGGAGGAGACTGTGAAACCTGGCCCTTGGACAAAGGTGTTAACCTGGGAGAGCCATGGGAGAATTTTCTTTTGAGGTCAGAGAGAAGTAGTACAGGTGCCTGAGACTTTAAAGGGAGGAGTGAGAGGGCAGGAGTCGGAGTCACTAAGGCCAGGGAGCCAGACAGACCAATTATCATGACCTTTGGACAATATCAAATCTGCATTTTAAATGATATAATTTAATATGAAAGTATATCATGGTAGACAATATATAAGCAAATTTAACCAGTTTAATATAGAGTTTGATGAATTTTGGTAATTATGGACATGGTCTTGCATAATCACAATCCTAATAAAGATTTAGCTAATCCAACCATTTAATTTATTTCCCTGAGTCCCTTTGTAGGCATTGACCAATGACCTCCCTTGACTCCTACTCTAGAGAAACTTAAGGTGCTCTCTATCACTATAATTTTGTCTGTTCTAAAATTTTATATGAATAGAATTATTACTTATTCAACATGTAATGTTTGTTTATTTTACTACTGAGGACTGGACCCACAGATTTTGTACCAAGCTCCATCTCCAGCCCTTTTATCTTTTTTACTTTTAAATGAGGTCTCACTAAGTGGATAAGATGCCCAAAGTAGATTTGAACTTACAACCTTGCCTCAGCCTCTGAGAATACTGGAATTTTAAGAGCATATCAAATATGTAGATTCTTGTACCTATATCGGTTTCTTTCACATATACTACTCTAGTCATTCTGGTTATTGTCTGTATTCAAATGTCATTATCTTTGTATCACAAAATAGTATTTCATAGCATGGATGTGCTACAGTTTGTCCTCTCATTAGCTGATGGATATATGGATTCTTCTAGTTTTCAATAATTATAAACAAAATTGTCATATACAAGTCTTTGTGTAGATATATATTTAAATTTCTCCTTGGTTAATAGCTAGAAATAAAATTGTTAGGAAATGGTAAATGCATATTTGACATTATAAGATGTTGAGATAGGATAGAAGAAATATAGACAGGTAAAAATGAAACAAGAAAACTCAATTTTTGTTTCCCTATTACCTTAAAACTTTGGGCAGCCATGTCCCTGCTCAGGTGTGCACATAGGCATATTGATCATTTAAGGACTAATTTCAAGGTTTATTAGCTGTGAATTTGCCTAGTGTATCTTCTCCCTCCCTTTAAGACTGAGGACACCAAGATAAAAGTAGCTAACTTTCAAGGTTTGCAGAGATATTAAATTTTAAGTTTTTACAATGTCCATTCCCTGACCTCCTCTCCCTTCTAGAAATGCCTAGAAGTTTCCAAATCCACAATCACTTCAGATTCCAGGAAAAGAGGAGCCTTGTGAACCACCCCAGGATGAGCTCAGCCCTCCACTCATAGCAAGCACAGTCACCCTTTGGGAACTGAATTAACTCTCATGCCCTATGGACTCTGCAGCTAGGAGACCAAAACCGAGATGATAATCTATTGGTTCTTGGCTGTATCAGTTCATCCATCAAGGCTGGCCTGGTTCTTCCACGAATGCGTCAGTCTGGAGCCCTGCATTGGAGCGTGCCCCTTCCAGTTGTTCAAACTAGAGTTCTTTTCGGCCTTCTTCCCTCTCTCCCTCCCTCTTTTTCTTCTTTCCTCCCTTCCCCCAAGCACTGGCATGTAAACTCAGGGCCTTTGCACTAAGCTGCATCCCAACCCTTCTTCAGTGTTTATTTTGAGACAAAGTCTTACTAACTTGCCCAGGGTAGGCTTGAGCTTGCAATCTTCCTACCTCAGTCTCCCAAAATATCTGGAATTACAGGCATGTGCCATGCTGTCTGGCTGATTCTTTACTGTCAGTCTACTTCTCAGTGAGTGTGAGCTGGGTGTGGAGAGACTTTATCTTTCTCCACTGCTTTATTTCAAGGGTCAAGCAGAGAACCACAGGATAAAACAATTAACTTATAATATTTATTGGATTAATCACTATAAAGAAGAAAGAGAAGAAAAGGAAGAAACAGAAGGAGGAATAAAAGAACAGAAAGAGAAAAATGGACAAGGAGAGAGGAAAGAGAAAGACCATACACCACAGCGGGGAGGATCCAGGGTACTACCTCAGCGTGGTCACTGAATTTCCTCACCTCCAGGAAAGCCCTGGGAGGAGTTTATTCTCACAGGGCTGTTGCTGGGACTAAGAGAGCTACCATGGTGCCTGGAAGTGAAGAATAACACAGTAGACAGAGGGAGAAAGAAAAGGCTTTGGGTCTCCTCCTTGCCCCCTAACTGCAGAATCCATCTGCTCCTCCTCCCTCCCTTCCGTTCCGAGGAGTGGAGCTGCCAAGTGTCTGCAGCCTGGGGTCAGCCTGATCACGTGTGTTCACGCCCCCAGCATGCTGGTCCATCCTGGTGGCCTGGTCTCGTGTTTATAGTGAGCAGATCGGCAAGGCTGTTGCGGTTTGACTCCAGCTATATCCCTGGGGACACTACCCTCCCCAGTACATTCCAGTCCACTTCCTGTTGGAGGTGCCACCAAGAAAGCACGCACCTCCGGACCTTGTTTTCACGAGGAACAGTGAGCAAAGATGAAAGGTCCCAGGAAAGGAGTCAGCATTAGGCAAGGAAGAGAGGAGCCCTGGTCGCCACTACTGCAGAGCCTTTAAGGCTGAAGCCTAGCTGGCCAGTTGCCCTGGACACCTGCAGCTGCCACCAGGGCTCTCGGCATCCAAAGACCCTCTCAAATGTCATAGAGGAGGGAACATCTCAGCCCGGATCTCCCCTGAGGTCCCTTTTCCTGTTTGTGAGCAGAAGTGCTTCTTCAGTTTCTTCTGTTCCTTGCATGGGGGCAGTTAGTGGAGACAGCAGGGTGGCTGTCAAGATGTGGAGGGCATCTGTCACAAATGCTTCCGCCCCACTTACTGGCTTTGTTACTTTGGAAGGAAAGATAAGCCTCACTTGTGTAGAGCATAAGCAGAGCATCACGAAATAGGTAATAGTACCTACTTCAAGGTATGCAAAAAAGAAAGCAGCCGGGGAAGATACTCTTCTAATAACCTGCTTTTATGATAACGAACCCAACCTTGCAGAGATGATGTTAATCCATTCCAAAAGCTCCACTCTCGTGATTCAGTCTGCTACATTAGGCATCCTTTCCCAGTGCCACACTGCACTGGGGATTGTACTTCCAATACATGACGGCAGTTTTCTCCCAAGCTCATGTGGAGTGGGCAGGACTGAGGTTTTCTGGAGGCTGTTGAACTGAGGCCTCTGAGCCACACTAGCTGTGAGCTGGCGTCTCTCAGTCCTTCAGCACAGAGGTTTCTTCATAGAGGCTCACAGGTCAGCTGGCTTCATCTGAGGGTGAGCAAGAATCACAGAGGAGAAAGACAACAGAAAGGAGTCACCACTGCCTGTACAGCGCTGGCTGTGGTGTCTCATAGCTCTCACCATGTTCTGTTGGTGAGACACCGGCTGGAGGTCCAGGGCTCACGCAGGAGAGGACCGCGCAAGGTCTAAGTCCCAGGAAATGGCCACTGCCCGGCACTCATTAGAGAAGCTGTTGCTAACAACTGACACTCGGTTCCTGTTTGTTCAGTGAATGAATGAATGAACATGGGTAGATGGAGAGGAGCAGTAGAGACAGGAAAGGCACACTGCTGTCACAAAAAGGTCTCTTTTGTGCACTGAGAATCCAGAGGGTATAGGCATTGAAGAACTGGTTGCTTCCTACTTGTCACATGCTTCGTTTTCAAAGCTGGTTAATGCCCACTCTAATTCCACCCCCTCATTTGCTCGCAAATGCCTGTGTACACACAACATGCAAACAGGAGAACAATACATTCCTCAGAGAGATGAAGAAACTGGCGAGCTTACGCACTGGGCTCAGAGATTTATGAATTGCTTTCAGAGGAAAGGCTGGGGAATTTTTAAATTTTTGGAAAAGCACATTTTTTCCCATTTGTACAACTCAAAAAGGGCTGAACAGTCCCAAGATGGAATTTTCCAAACCTTTTCCATGTCTCCAGTGAAAAAGAGAACATCTGGACAAAGGAAGACTTTGTTCTTAGGGGAGGGATGCACTCTATCTGTGGTGTAGCATTTTCGCACTCAGTGTGATTTTGTAATTCAGAGACACAGAAGACATGAAGACATACAGGGACCTGGAGATGGATGGAGGGACAGAGGCCAGTAAATGGGAGAGCACAAAGATACTGCTGCTTTATTACGAGGTGTGGATGTGGAGATCAAGAAGAGGAATCCTAGGGCTGACATGGGCAGGGAGGGATTCTGGACATAAGTAGGCTTTTCCTCTATTGAGTTAGAGGGAGACATTTTAGGTGAGGAATAGTACAAAAGAGACAGTGGGGATTGGAATAAGAGGGAAATTATAACTGTCACAGCACTGCAGGGTGGAGCAACAAACCTGAAGACACGGAAGGCGTGTGTCAGCAGCTCAGGACACACACCGTGGAGCAGGACCTTTCCAGGTGTAGGAAGTGAGAGTGGGACTGGTCTTTGGAAGGGAGATGATATTTAGGTCTTGGGGGGCAACTACCTCATCCCAGCAAGAAGCCCAGAGCTATGGCCTGTCACGGGGCAGTGCAGGCTGACAGGATGTTTCTTCTTGCCTTGGGGAAGCTGTTGACAATATGAGGGGACCCTAGATACAGCTTAGATATCAAAGAGCTCACCTTGATTCTCTGTGGTTGGTTGTAAGATCCAAGAGGGAAAATATCTAAGGAAACTAAGAAGCAGGATTGTTTTAGCTCTGTGTGACTTAATCCTTCCTCCTCAAACTCTTCCTTTCTCCTTCTCCCGTGTCCCTGCTATATTTCTCCACTGTATTTACCAATGTCGAGCACACTGTGGTTCATGTATTTGTCTTATGCATGATCTATTTCTCCATTAGAACACAAGACCAGGATTCCCAGAGACTATCAGAGTGCCCGGCATATAGCCTCCAGTCACTGTGTATTGTATGGATGAAGGTGTACATAGTAGGATCAAGGCCTATGTACAAACTGAACAGCTCTGCTAAGCAAGTTAGCAAGTTCGATCTGCTGAGAGAACTTCATTAGTTAAATCTGCTGCTTTTCCTACAGCCAAGGAAGCTTCACAGTGTATTTGTGCGTTCTCTCCCAGCGTGCATTCACTGGGAGCACCTCTCACCTCTGCCTGGGGACCAGGACAGACCACAGATGACAAAGGCTTCATTCAGGTCATAGAAGTGCCTCTGCTTGGACTCCTCCCAACACTTTAACTTCTCATTTCTTTGCATTTGGGGTTTTTGACTGCCTAGAGCCCTGTGCCAGCCTTCCCCTTCTTTCCCCAGCTGCTTATAGGGGTCCTGTCTCTATTTCTCTCCTTTCAGCCTTATAGCACACCAGGCCCACACCTGCATGAGACCCTTGCTAAAACAGCAAGTGGAACCGGCGTTTTCTCAGCACCGATCCCAACTGCAATGTCAAAGACAGGCCTGGAGATGCGCTGTTCCAGAGGCTCCAATGATCCCACAAGGTAGAGTTCTTTCTTCTGAGAAAAAGAACCACTGTTTCCATTTTACATTTTCATATACTACCCAGAATCCCCAGGATTTCCTGGACTTTATTTTTGCTCTAATTTTCATATGTGTATTCTTGCCAACAGATTTTGGCCATTTGGGAGTGGTGTGAGCTTGGCTCCCAGAGCCCTGGAGATTTGGTGAGGGTCCTCAATTTCTTTCTGACCCCTGTGTGCTCTTAAGTATTTTATTAAGTTATGATTGGCATATATAAACTAATCACTTGAGAATCTAAGTTTTGACTTAATGTACAAGGTAAAATCATCACCACAATTTCTATAGTTTGGGTCTTGAATTCCCTCAAAGTCCCATGGAAGACTCAGTCCACAAGGAATGCTCTTGGGAGCCAATGGAAGCTTACGGCATGACGCCTGCTGGGAAATTAAGGCATCACTGGAGATGTTCTCTCCAAGGGGACTAATAGAAATCTCTTCCTAACTCCCTTCTACTTCCTAGTCATGAGATAAGGGTTATCATCAAAGATGTGCTCCAGCAATAATGTGATGACTTTCCTCAGCCCCAAAAGCAATGGCCTAAGTGTTCAATGTTTAAAACAGAGGAAAAATAAATTCGTCCTAATTGATTGTTGCAGCAATGGCAGTGAACACAGCAATCCAAGCAAGGAGTGCATCCACCACTAGTTTCTTTGTGCCCTGTAACCCTTCCCTGCTTCCTCTGCACATCCTCATTCCCTTATCCCAGGCAAATGTCAATCTGCTTTCTGTTACTAGATTATTTTATCTTTTCTAAATTTTATATACATGGAATCATCCAGTAGGTGATTTTTGTATTTTTTTCACTTAGCAAATGTCCCTTGAAAGTCACCCACAATGAGTATATCAATAATTTAGTTCTTTTTATTGCTAGGTGGCAGGCATCCTATTATATGGATGTACTACTATTTCCTTATCTGTTATCCATTCATCCTTTAATAGACAAAGCTATGAACATTCATATAAAAACGTTTTTATGGATACGTATTTCATTTTCTCTTGGGACATATGATAAAAATAGCTGGTTAATGTGCTAGGTACACGGCTGACTTTTGAAGACATTGCCAAATAGTTTTCCAGAGAGGTTTGTTCACTCTCGTCCATAGGTATGAGTCTTGCCTGGAGCTTGGTGGCCAATGGTTGGTTTCAACCATTCTAAATGGCACAGAGTAGTATATCCTTGTGGTTTTCATTTGAATTTCCTTAGTGACTAACGTTTCGTGCAATAACTATATCTTTGTGGCGAAGTATCTATTCAAAGTTTTTTGTTTCTTTGTCCCCCTTCCTCATATCAGGGATCAAATGCAGAACCTGGTGCTTGCCAGGCAAGGGCAGTGTCACTGAGCCACATTCCCTGTTCAAATGTTTCGACTTCTCATTTTTAAAATTTTCTTTGTTGTTTTGTTTTTAACTTGGGCATTCTTTGTGTATTCTGGATATACATCATTGATCTTTACAAATGGCTTCTTCTGGTCTGTGGCTCCTTAACTGGGGAGAAGCTGGGATCAAAGGAGGATGGGATTTGACCTTCAGCAATGAGTGTCACCCTGGGGCATGTTAAGAAGAGATAGAATAGAGCAGGGCACAAGCAGAGCTGATGGATCTGAAAACACAATGACCACCCAGGCCAGGGTGCTGGGGCTTAGACTACAGAGACAGATGCATTTTGAATGAAGCATAATGGCTGGGCTGACGGGGTGGAAATGGTGTGGGAAGAAAAGTGATCCTCTGCCTCTGTTTAGAACAAGAAGGTGGAGCAGGGCCCAGTGCTGAAATAGGGCTTCGGACAAAGACAGGGAACCAAGACTTCCATCTGGAGAGGTGTCTGTACAAGTGGAGATATGAGGGAAGAGCTTTAGGAGCACGGCGGTATTTAGAAGTTAGACACCCCCACAAACAGACTAGAATGTAAGTTAGGGAATTCTTTTCTTTTTTTTTTTTTTTTTTTTTTTGAGACAGGTTCTCACTTTGTAGTTCAGCCTGGCCCTGAGCTCAGCCTCCAACTCACATCACAGAAATCCTCCTGCCTCTGCCTCCCGAGTGCTGGGATTACAACCACGCCCGGCACTGTGGTATGTGGTACTGGTTGCTGTTGGGGTGAGTCTTCACTCCCAGTATTATTATGTGGTTACTGGGGATTGAACCTGGGCCCTTGCACTTGCAAGACAGGCCCTGGAATCACTGAGCTAAATCCCCGGCCCCAGTTAGGGAATTCTTAACAGGTGCACAGTTGTGTTAACCAGCTTTCTACTACTGCCCGCCAAGTACTTGAGACAATTCACTGATGAAGAGGAGTACTTGGGCTCATAGTTTTAGAGGATTCAGTCCAGGCTTGGAGTTTTAGGTTTTTGATAGGGCAGCACGTCATTCCATGGCAAGGAAGAAACTGCTCACATCAGCATGGTACATCAGCAAAAGAGAACAAGAGCAGGGCCTGGGTCCAGTCTCCTTCATCATCGCACCCCTAGAGGATCCCATGACGTCCCACAGGCCACATCTCTTAGATTCCTCCACCTCCCAAGAGTGCCACCCTGAGGACCAAGCTTTAGACACAGGCCTTTTGTGGACAGTCGAGGCCCAGGCTAGAGCAATGGCTTTTGAGGATAGAGGGATGGGTGTTACCTCAGTAGAAAATGTAGACAGACGAAGCTGAAATGCCCCTCCCAACTGTACTGTCCGGTATCCTTTGTTCTCTTTTCATGGCAGGTGAGCATTACGTTGAATGTTGTGACTCTGTCGACCAGTAGAAGGTTGGCAAATAACATGTTTGAGCAGTATGCCCTGACACCCCATGCTCTGCCATTACCAGAAACACTCGTGTAGGACATGACCTGTGGCACAGCACGGCCCCACCTTCTCCCAAATGCACCGCTTCAGGCAGAGCTGTGTGTAGCCTGCGAGTGCAGCTCAGGGGAAACGGGGCTGGTGCTGTGCACGTGCTGCAGGTGCTCGTCTCTGTCAGCACAGCCTGCCTAACATCCCTCCCTTAGTCACCCACTGCTCCTTAGCTCCACCTCCTTAGCTTGGTAACAGTGCTCACCTGCCACCTGCCCAACCTGTCCTGTCTTCCAGGATCTTCCCAGTAGACTTTCCTAGACCAGCCGAGGAGACTGAGAATAGAGGTTTGTCTCCAATAGTGGCAACATAAGAGGGCCCAGCCCTTTCTTACGTGGTCCTAAGGCAATGATAGTAGGTTTTCTCACTCTCACTTGACTGAGCATTGAGCCCAGCTTTGAAGAATAGAACATCTCCGAGTCTCACCGCTGGAGGAGGGTCAGGATCTCAGTGACAGAGATGGTGGCAGAGGCCTTCTGGGGTTACCAAGGAGTAGGAAAGAGAGCTGCCATCTGGGAACAGGGCTGCAGGGAGGGAGGCTTCTGGCTCACCGAGCAGCCATTGTGTTTCTTTTGAATTCTGCCCCAAACGTGTGTGTTATCTGTGTACACAAACACATAAACCCACACAGCCCAGGGTAACACACGGAAAGAAAATCATCTGTGAACTGAAGGTGACAGAAGGGGTTCCGGAGGTGCTTATTTTCCCTTCAGTTCTGCCCAAGAGGGCAATCTGCGGTCTGAGGTACCCACAAGGCTTCTGTGTTCTTGGCTCTGAGCTCCAGGTCGAAGGTCACCTCCCCACGGCCACCATTCTGGAAGGGGGGAGCCCCGGTCTGCGGGGGTCTGAAGGGCCGGTGTGAGCAGGTTGGGGGGAGGCCTGGAGCCTCTGGGGTCCCAGCACTCCCCTTTCTTAGCACAGCCGGGTGCAGTAGCGAATCCTTGTAATCCCTGCACTCTGGAGGCTGAGGCAAGAGATGGCAAGCTCAAGTTCGGCCTGGGTTAACAGTGACTTAGGGAGACCCTGTCTTAAAACATAAAAAGGCCCAGGGACGTAGCGTGATACAAAATCCCTGAGTTCAGAAATCCCTGGTACAAATAAGTAAATAAATAAGTAAGTAAATAAATAAAAGGTTAAAGCAAGAGAGAGGGAGGGAGGAGCAGCTGGGGAGCTACTGCTCCAAGGAGGTGCAGCCTGGAGAAACTGCCCTTAGTGTCCTGGCCTGAGTCCCGCTTTCTCTTTGCGTGAGAGTGCCTGGTAGTAACAGAGTCCAAACTGAGTGCGGGCCCTTTAGTTCTGTAAAAAAAGCGTCTCCTGTCTTTCCGGCGTTTCCCCATGTTAGTAGAGAAGAAGCGCTCGCTGTCTGTGTAAGGGGTGTTAGATCCCTAAACTGGGGTGTGGAGATGCACGGGAAGGAGGGGGCAGATTAGAAAATTTTGGAGAGAAAGCTGTAATTTCAAAAAAAAAAAAATTGCCATCCCCACGGTGGTGTCCACAGCTTTGTTTTGTTGTCGTTGTTTGGGGTTTTTGGTCGCGATACCTGAAGGCTTTTGAAATTACTAATAGTAAAGGAGGATGAGATAACTTTGAAAAGGAGAGTGGGTATAAAATACAGATTGTGGGGGAAACTGGCTGGCGGGTGAAGCTTGAAAGGCTGCATTTGCTGCTACAGAAAAGCTCTTCTTTCAACGCACATTCCCAACAGGAGCGGAGAGTTGGGAGAGACGGAGCAGCAGACTCGCGGGCTCACAAAGCCAACATCTGCATTTGAAATGCCCTCCCCGGGCTCTTCTCCGGGGGAGGCGGCGGATCTGCCCCCAGGGCTCCTCTAGGAGAAGACAACGTCCCTGGGAGCCTAAGCGTGAGGGCCTGGCTCTGACTGCGGACCCTCAGCCCTGCTCCAAGAAAAGCCTGCAAAGAAAAACTGCACCACAAGTTTGAGGGCGGGAGAGAGCGGATGCCCCCGGGTCTGGCTATTTTGTTCAAGGTCACTTCCAAACGAGACTGGAATAAACCTTCCTTGTTTGCCTCTCCTCTGCTCTAAGCTCCGGGTCCCCTTGGGTGTCGTCCAGGACGGCAGGCGCGGTGCTGACAATGGCCCTCAGACGACAGATGGCGGGCGGGAGGGTGGGGGCGCGGGCAGGTGCGCGGGGGAGACGCGCCGCAGCGGCGCAGGACGCCAGGCTGCCGGGTGAATGGATCTGCAGTCTGCTTGGTGCAGGCGGCGGCAGCCTCGCCTCGCCAACAATGCGGGACTTCTCCAAAGCGACGGACACCCCGGCACCCGGGCTTGGCCACGCGCCAGCCACGGAGAATCCCGGTGCACCCCGCGCTCCAAGAACTCTGGGCCTGCTTGTGGGCCAAAGACTCGCGTGTGCTCGGGGACACACACACACACATACACACACACACACACACACACACACACACACACACACACACACACCCCATGTGTGCGCGCGCACTGGAGCGCACTCAACGCACACTCACCCTAGGCTTTGTCCCAAGAGCAGTAGGAAACAGTTTTCTTCCCTGGCACACTGCACACTGCTGTGCTGAAAGAAATGGTGTTTGATTTTGAGAGATGAGTTCTGTCATGAACCGCAGACACATGTTAGGGATGGAGAGGGAGTCGGACTACCGCTGGGGTGCTGCACTGGCCGTGGCTTTGCCACGCGGGGACTAGGGTGGTGCCAAGCTGGCGGCCTTCCTTCTCAGGCACCAGGGTGGGCTCTCTCCCCACCTGGTGCTTTCTATTCCAGGTAAAACAAAACGACGGCAAACGGCAAGGCAGGTGGCCCAAAAGCGATGTCTTCAGACAATGTCCCCGGGACTGAAGCTTTGTGGAGACCAAGAGTGCAGTTCTGGAAACCCTAGCTGAATGCTGGGCTCAGTGCTTAGCGAGACCCACTCGCACCAAGGACCAGGACCCTTTGTTACTGAAGAACCACCGGGACTGCAATGAGCAGGGCCATGGCTGTTTCCAGTACTTGTGTGGCTGTGACCTGAGAAAGACATTTGTGCCAGCTGTGCGTTAGGAGATTCCATAGGGATCTACCTCCTCCAAGTCCCCACATGGTGTTGACAAGTAAAAGTAAATGTGATACGACAGAAAAAGCAGGTGAGGTTCTTATTCTGGAAAAAAAAATGAAAAAAATCTCCCTCTGAAGTGATGTCTGATCGAGCCTGAGCCCTCACGGACTGCGACTCCTCGAGAGGAGTCCTGTGGTGGACGTCCCTTAGGGTGGTCAGCACTCCGGCCCTGCCTTTCCTAGCCACCCTCGGTTTTTGTGCCCTTGCTACAGTCAGTCACTCAACTGGACTATTTCTAAAACGTTGTGGTATCCACCCTTTTGCTTTCTTTAACGATCTCATTCCCTTTGAGCTCTGTCTGTGCATAGGGAATCCTGATGGCACAGATGCGTGGCTCGTCTGACCGGGAAGAAGTCACTAAACCTGTCATCTTACTAGCTTAACCATGAGGAAGAGTTCTCTTTTTCTTTCTTTACAGAAACAAAGACATCATATCCTGTTAGAACTTTCTAATAAATTCTGGGGAAAAATAGACCAAGAGTGGAAGGGAAACCCAGTGTTACTCTGGCACTGTTTCTTGGATTTTGTGGTTCACTGTGCCTTTGTGTTGTCTGTCATACCAAGAACCATCTGTTAGGTTATTCACTCTGTGTTTTTCCACATATCCTCTTTTGAAACTTAAATTCCCTTTAAGAGGAAACTTGAGCGATTCTGGGAACACAGTAACTTTACTGCGGTTTCCTTTACTTCCACTTCCTAATGAATTTTTGTGCCTCTCAAATGAAAGAGTCGCAGGGGCCAGTGGAAAGAGTGGCACTGCTGTTCTCATCAGTTCAGCAAGGGCGAGGCAAGGATCTCGGGGGAAAGTTTGAGTCTCAGACCGGGGGACCCCTAGAGGAGGCTGGACATTGTGCTAGAGGGAGACATCTCATCTCTGGGTCCCAAGCCAGAAATAAGTTGTTGAACCAGTGACTTCAAGTTCCCTTGTTCCCGACGTGGGAGATCCTACAGAGTCCAACCCAGGAGTCATTTTCAAGATGCCTCTGCAGGAAGCAGATAGCAACATGTCCACTTCCCCATGCAGCTCTGCAGTCCTGCAGCTGCCCTCACTAGAACAGGGCCTCTCGGACCTTTTTCCACCAGTAGAAAACATAGTCCTTAGGATGCTCTGGTTTTCAGACCTGGGCCCCACTGAGCTGGCAGTGAAGGGAGGTCAAGAGAGACAAACACAGCACCTACCAGGGACACAAAGCTCAAAGAGGCAGATGATTGAATTAAAAAAGAAAAAACGTAGCTGTACCACCTGCAGATACTACAGTAGAGCAAAAGGAATATGGAGCTAAAAATATGTGTTTTCCCAACTAAATGGGTCATCAGATGAATTTAAAGAGAAAATGGTTATTGAAGAGACCAGTTAGTAGCATGGATCCATAATCAAGTTCTGCTTAGGACAGAAAACAAAACTATTGAGGTGGAAATTAGAGAAAAGATCTGTCTGGGAGAGTGCATCTCAAGGATTAACAGGCGAACAAGATTCCAGAAGGAAAAAGAGGAATAGATAAAAGAAATATTAAGCATAATAGAATGCCCAGCACTAAAGAAAGGGTTGAATCTATAGATGAAAAAAACTTTCTAACTTACGAGCCGAGTTGACAAGAAAATGCCTGGGTCTATTTCTGAACTTTAGGGACAAAAAGAAATATGACAAAGAAGGTCCACACAACTGGCCCTCTGTGTGGATTCTTTATTGGTAGATTCAGTTATATGCTGTACACTTAGAACACTGAGGATTGCAGACTTGGGCAGGAGGATTGCAAATCTGAGGCTAGCCTTGGCAACTTAATGAGACTTGTCTCATAGTAAAATAAAAATTTAAAAAGTGATACATGCCAGACAAGTTCCATTCAGCCATGAGTTATAGTACTGTCAGCTATGAGTTCAACGCTCATGAATCAATAAATGAATTTTAAACCAGGTGTTTTAAGCAGGAACATACATAAAGCAGAATTAAGTATCAATTGGTGGATGAAATGTACTGAGAAGATCATGGGAAACTAATCCTGTGTTTCCCTGAGTCTGTTTGGTAATTTGTTTTCTCAGGGACTTTATAGACCATGACTTTTCTGACTAATGAGACTTAACGGCATCATTCCTTTAAGTGTGCACAATTCCTTTAAATGATGAGTTGATGGGACAAACAATCTCGAGAGTTTTTAAAAAGAACATGATGTTTACAAGAAATACTCAAAAAAAGGAGAAATACTCCAAATAATGTGATCTTACATTGCTTAAAGATAAGACTATTAATAAAGAGATAGTCCCCCAAAGAGATAAAGAATATAGTAATTAGTTAACAATATTCATTAAACAGTTGGAATTTAACATCAAAAGCCTAATAGGATAAGGAGAGAAACTCTGTCATGAATAAAGTAATAAAATAAAAGTGAATGTCTATGTAATGAACAACATGGCAGCTGAATAGATAAATCAAAACTGTTAGAAACATATAAGGAGACCATGATAAAAATATACTTCTTATGAGGCCTTTAAGATGCATTAACTCAAACATAAAAATACAAATCAGGTAGAAAAATTTGATGATGACACTTTTGAAAACTAGCCAAAACTTGTAAATAAGGCAAAAATTTGGGTATAATGTCTTTGCAAAGTCAAATGGGAGGGCCAGGGGTTATTTCTGGCACCTGCTTCAAAAGTGTAAGGTCCAGAGTTCTATCCTTAGCACTAAAAAACAACAAACAAACAAAAGCCAATGAAAACCCCACAAAAAACAAATGGGACATAAAAATCATCTAATGATTATTATTTGACTCACTCTTTACTATTATTAAACTCCTACACAAGTATGGTGTACCAAGACATGCTTGTAATTCCAGTATTTGCGAGGCTGAGGCAGAAGGATTTCAAAGTGGAGTCCCATAAAGGTAGAATATGCCTGGTTTCAATTCCCTGTGGTACAAAACCAAACCAAAAGCAAAATTCCTATACATAGTATAGCTACAAATTAATTTTATATTTTTATCCCATAAGTGTAACAATAATTTCTTTCATAAAAGATAACCCCATAGGTTATGACTTATTATCTTATAGGACAGTAACCAGTTTTGCCATCTAATCTGGCATACTTACTCTCACAGTTCTTTATTGAAGTTCTTATAGATATCCAGCCTTCACATTTCCTTTGATCCATCTTTCTATTTTACTAATTATTGAGGAATTGAATACAGTTTTGGACAGCTATCTATTCTGTATTTGTATGAGTCACACTCAACATTTTGCAAATTCTGTAGATGCTTTGTGACTTATAATATCCCATAAGTCCACTGTAAGCTAAAATCCACCTGACCTGTCAGTGACAGGTGGCCCAGTCCACACCACACTGCAGAGCACTGCTTGTTTCCCAGAGAACATGTGGCTGGTTGGGAGCTGTGCTCCCTGCACTGCCCAATGTTGCCAGGTCATACTGTATATTGCTTACCAGAGAAAAGGTCCAAATTCAAACAGTGAATGGTTTCTGCTGGATATATATTATCTTCACACAGTCATGAACTCAAACGCTTGGTAAACTGTGCTCACATACATTAGATACTTATAAACATAGAGGAATCAGTTAATGTCTTTAGTCACCTTGATTCAGGAACTGAACAGAACCTTCCTTTCTTCTTCTTAAAATTGATTTTGTTGTGCTGGGGATTTAGCTCAGTGGTTCCAGCGCCTGTCTTGTAAGTGCAAGGACCCGGGTTCGATCTCTGTAACCACATGCCATACTGGGTGTGGAGACTCACACCCAGCAGCAATCAGCACCACATTCCACAGTGCCGGCTGTGGTGGCTCACGCCTGTAATCCCAGCACTCGGGAGGCAAAGGCAGGAGGATTGCTGTGAGTTTGAGGCTGAGCTCAGGGCCAGCCTGAACTACAAAGTGAGACCCTGTCTCAAAATTAAATAAATAAATAAAATAAAATAAAATTGATTTTGTTGGTGCATTTTATATACGCATCCTGATCACACTCAACATGGAGAATTTGTACCAGCGTATAACAGGACTCAATTCTCATCTTAGAACCTTCCTTCCTTTTTTTTTTTTTTTTGAGATAGGTTCTCGCTTTGCAGTTCAGGCTGGCCCTGAGCTCAGCCTCAAACTCACATCACAGCAATCCTCTTGCCTCTGCCTCCCGAGTGCTGGGATTACAGGTGTGAGCCACCACTCCTGGCACTGTGTTATGTGGTACTGATTGCTGCTGGGCGTGAGTCTCCACACCCAGTATGGTATGTGGTTACCGGGGATCCAAACCGAGTCCTTGCGCTTGCAAGACAGGCACTGGAACCACTGAGCTAAATCCCCGGCCCAGAACCTTCCTTTCTTAAGAGTATCCAAGTTCATGAAACAAGTGCGAAGTTCATTATGGAGTCGATAAAGACCTTAACAAACTTGGTAAGTGCTAGTTTTACTCACTAGAATTTATAATCAAAATTCAATAAAATCAGGCATAAATAACTAAGGGGAAACCAAAACATCTAATCCAATGGAAAATAAAGAAACACTCTCTTTGAAAATACTTGAACATCAATAGGGAATTTGAAGAATAATAAGACACAGTGACATACCATTAGAATGGGCAGAATACCAAGAATACTGGTTAGCATCTACAGCAATAGGCACTGTCTTACTCATTTCTGGTGGCAATGCAAAAGGGTACCACCACCTTGAAAGACAACTTGGCAATTTCTCATCAAACTGGGCATATTCTTACCATACAGTTCAGTACCTGTGTTCTTTGATACTTACTCAAATGAGCTGAAGATATAGGTCTTCACAGAAACTTGAACATGGATGTTTCTTGCAGGTCCACTTGTGTTTGTCAAAATCTCAAAACAACCAAGTATATGGGTGGATAAATAAACTGTAGCATATCCAGACAGTGAAATATCATTCAGTGTCAAAAGAAATGAGCTCCAAAGGCATGGAAGAACATGGAAGAAATTCATGCTTCTAAGTGTGATAAGCTAATGTAAATAGACCACAAATTGTCTGATTTCACCTCCATGATTATAGGAAAGGCAAAACTCTGAAGACAGTGAACAGAAGTAACAGTGATATCCAGAAATGACTGGGGAGTGGACAATATGTGTCATTATACATTCACCAAATCCACAGAATGTAAGAGCGAATGCTAATGTAAACTGTGGGCTGAAGGTGATAACAGTGTGTTGTAAGTTCAGTCACTAACAAGCACAGCACTGGTGTAGAATATTGATAATGGAGGAAGCTGCGTGTGGAGGAGGTTATGGCAGGTATAGGGGGGTTTTGCACTTTTGTCTGAACTTCGCTCTGAACCCATAACTGCTTTAATACACACACACACACACACACACACACACACACAGCCCTTGGATTGAAAATTATCTCACAAACAACTTAGATTGCAATAGTCTATTTAAGTCATACCACAAAGAATGGGGCAAAATGAATGCTACACACAGAAGAAAATTTACAGCTTAAAATATCTTCACTACTGAAGTAAATGAAAAGTAAGGGACTTAAATATCCATTTTACAAAATTGAACAGTGAAGTGAATTAAAAGACATAAAAACTTAGATCCTAATTTTTAAGTAACAGATAAAAATCAAGAAAAGGGAATTAAAAACACCTCTGTGATGATTTTTTGAAAAAGAAAATAATTTTTCAAATAAGTAACAACATAAGAGAAAAGAAAACCCTTGGATTTCCCACCAGCAGGTGTTTGTCTGCACTTCACAAGCTCCCGAGCTTTTCTTGGTCTCTTTTCTCATACTGGAAAGGTCAGTTTGGGGTTTACTTAAAGCCCCGAAAAAAGCCTTTTTAAAAAAATGTAGTGGTGGGCTGGGGATTTAGCTCAGTGGTTCCAGTGCCTGTCTTGCATGCGCAAGGGCCGAGGTTCAATCCCTGGTAACCACATACAATACTGGGCTTGGAGACTCACGCCCAGCAGCAACCAGTACCACATACCACAGTGCCAGGCATGGTGGCTCACACCTGTAATCCCAGCACTCAGGAGGCAGAGGCAGGAGGATTGCTGTGATGTGAGTTTGAGGCTGAGCTCGGAGCCAGCCTGAACCACAAAGCAAGACCCTGTCTCAAAAAAAAAATTTAGTGGTACTTGGGATTGAACCCTGGGCCTTAACACTAAGCTTGATTTACAGCCCCTTTTTATTTTGGGATGAGGTCTTGGGAAGTCACTATGTTTCCTAGGCCTGGCTTAAACTTTCAATATTCCTGCCTCAGCCTCCCAGGGTCCTATAATTATAGTGTACAGCACTATACTTGGTAAGAAAGTTCATTTTAAAGAAAAAGCAAAAATTAAAAAAAAATAAACTGCATTTTCACCATAAGTAGAAAACTAATATTAAATGAAGAGAACGCACAAGAAAAACAATAAAATTGATAATGTCACCAGGATACTGATACTAAATTCCAGCACTTAGTGCCAATTTGCACCAAGGGTTCTTTTTCTGTTGTTAGAAAGGAAGATTAGAAGCCATTAGCAAGGCATGAAAGGCCCATCAGCCCCAAACTGAGGTTTCCCTGGTTGTATTACAGGACTGAGAGACATTTGCAAGGGCAATAGTTCTTTCAAGTGCCTTCTTTAATGTTATTTGATGCTCTACTTATGTGTCACCTTCCAAACCCCTGTGGCACAGCTCCAACACTCAGGCAAGTGCTGATTTAGCCTAATCTTTTTTTCCAGTTGGTCAATGAATTCCTGGGGTGCTGTGGTACCTCCTGCAGTGGTAAACATATGGAGGACGATGTCCTCTTTCCGCCACACCAGGCTGGTTCCTCTTGAAAAAGCTAAAATTCCTCTGGGTGCCTTGAAAATGCAGCAATGACATGTGGTCCTGTTCACAGAAATATCTTTCCCTTCACTCCCTTAGAAAAATGATCTTATTTACACAAAAGTTAAAATAGATGTTCAAGGGACAATATGGAATAGATAAAGTTCTTTGGAGGGGAAAAATGCCCATCAAAGAATCATCGAAAGTGCTTTGTCTTGTTTCTCAAGGCAGAGATGGGACGTAAGAATAGAAGTCATGGAAGCAAGGTTCCAAATGGAAGAGTGGTGGTGGGTAATTACAACGTGACAGCCATTGTGGTTTTCCTGGAAGTGCCTAAATTGCAGGGCAAATGGCATCTCCATGTTCGTTCCATCGGAAAGACGTAATGTAGCCATATCATATCTGGTCACACTGAAGCCTGAGAAGGAAGCAGTTTCAGAGTCTCCCCTGCCAAGCCACCTGCTGTACGGGGTGGCAGTGACTTACCCATTGCTCACCAGGCTGCACTTTGCCTTCACCCTGACTCCAGAGAGACACACCAGTGAGTGTGTCAACACTGCTGAGGTCATGGAGAATGGGCAGCTGTGGAAAGCTGGTCCTCACCCCGTCCCTCGGCACAAAGGCAACCTTTCATTCCCTTGGAAAAACCCATGGCTGGCCCCTCGAGAAGCAATGGTCCTCCCCAGGACTCCTGTTTACTTAGCTCTTGCCTGGAGGCCAGAGCTGCCTGACACAAATGCCACCTTTTTAAAGGCATGCTGACCTTAAGTTGGCAAAGTGAAGAGCTCATGTGAAGGGCTCCTATAAGGAAGGCTCGTGGGATTTTCCTGTCTCCGTTCTGCCTGCAAACGGGGCAGCTGCTTCACATGCTGTTGTTTTGATGTGGGGACATTTTAACCCCGCCCAAAGCTGAATGAGCAAACTTTGGACCTAAAAAAAAAAAAAAAAAAAAGGGAGCAAGTACACAGAGCTCCTTATCCCCTTCCTGAGACTCACCCCCAGGTAAGGTGAATGTGAGGGCTACAGGGCTGTTTTGTACATTGACTAACAGATTTTAAAAACAGTTTTGGGGCTAATGATATAGCTCAGTGCTAGACCCCTTGTTTAGCATGCACTGGACCCTGGGTTCGATTGTCAGCATCATCTATAAATAGACAATAATAAAATTTAAAACAGAGTTTGTCATTTTGACATAACCTATCAAAATGTTAACAAGGTGGCACACATCAAAACTAGGCTTCTGGGGGCTGGGGATATAGCTCAGTGGTTCCAGGGCCTGTCTTGCAAGCGCAAGGGTCCAGGTTCATCCCTGGTAACCACATACAATACTGGGTGTGGAGACTCACCCCAGCAGCAACCAGTACCACATGCCACAGTGCTGGGCATGGTGGCTCACACCTGTAATCCCAGCACTCAGGAGGCAGAGGCAGGAGGATTGCTGTGATGTGAGTTTGAGGCTGAGCTCAGGGCCAGCCTGAACTGCAAAGCGAAACCCTGTCTCAAAAACAACAGCAACAACAAAAACAACAACAACAATTAAAAAACAAAAAACCTAGGCTTCTGTTGGACTCTCACATGATATCCTTTTTCTTATATTGCTTTCTCCTGTCCTAGCCCCAGGATAAACTCCTTATCTCTTGCCATTTAGCTGCTCAGTGTGTCCCTGACTGAATACAATACAGCAAGCTTAAGTTCAGTTAGGAATTTCTACCATCTCCTTACAGAAAAGGAGTGAAGAAAGCTGTCTGGACCAGTGGTTTCTTCACAATCCTTGGTTAATAGGTACAATTGTATTTCTAAAAACCCATTTGCAACCCAGTAATTCCACACACACACACACACACACACACACACACACACACACACACACACACACATTGGATACAAAACTTTATTTATTTGTTTATTTATTTTTGAGACTAGGTCTCACTATGTAGTTCAGGCTGGCCCTGAGCTCGGCCTCAAACTCACATCACGGCAGTCCTCCTGCCTCTGCTTCCTGAGTGCTGGGATTACAGGCATGAGCCACCACACCTGGCACTGTGGTATGTGGTACTAATTGCTGCTGGGCGTGAGTCTTGACCTCCAGTACTGTATGTGGTTCAGGGGGATTGAACCTAGGCCCTTGAACTTGCCAGACAGGTGCCGGAACCACTGAGCTAAATCCCTGGCCCAGGATACAAAATTTTAATGAGATGAAATTTACATTCACTATGTGCAATGCATTTTGGTGTGTTCCTTCCATCATTTTACCGCTATTTCACTTTTACAAAGTGTTGAAAGTTGTGCATCCAGTTGTTCTGATAAACAGAAAATACCCAGTGACCTGCAATAGGGAAATACTACTTTTGACCTATGTGAGGCCTGTTCCTGCCAGTTTTCAGCAGGACACTGGCTGTCATTGCTCCTCCACTTGAGGACATGAGAAGGAGCTGTGATGCCAGCTTCCCTTCCTTTCCAACCTACACACATGTCTGGTACTCAGCTCACCTCAGGGTCGCAGTAAGCAGAGCCTCTGGAACAGCCAAAATCCAACATGGCGCTCAGACTTGGTTCACCAGTACTGGCAAAAACGCTGTCACAAGATCTGTCTTCTAACAGACAATTAGTGTGGGGAAGGTACAACCTGTAGGGTGGGGGAGCCAAGAGAAATTGGTTTCATCAGAACCAGACTTCGAGGGCTAGAGATGTAGCTCAGAGTACGGCACCTGCTTGGCAAGCATGAGGTTCTGAGTGCAACCTCTGGTACAAACACAAACAAACAAAAAAATCCTTAACCAGTGTGAAGCTGGTTATGGGAGTCTGAGAAGATAGTGGGGCCGAAACCCAAAGGGGCTGCACTGATGAACAGCAATTTCCAGGCAGGAAGCAAAAAGGAAAAAATGAGTTCTGCTTCTAGGTAGTACTTGTAATCCGTGGAACTCAACAGAGACCAAGCTAACTGAGGGAAGACATAGTTTGTTGAGTCCTATTCCCGGCATTAAAAAGTGGAGCAGAACGATGGGGTGAAGCATGACCTGATGCCAACAAGCTACCTGTGGCTACCTAGCCTGACATGCCCTTCTAGAAATATTGAAACTTCCACTCGACACTTCTGTACGGTGATCAAATTTTATGCTTTTGTATTACAAGACCCAGCAATACATTAGGACAACAAAGATACACTCAACTGCTATTAAAATGAGAATATGAAACATTGCTGCCACTAATGTATCTGTCTTTGGGTAAGGATCACAGTGTCTACCTCAGGGTGATGGTGTTTTTCCAGTTAGAGTCCCACATGATTATTTCATAACTTAAACTGAAACCAAGCTCAGAGGTAACTACCAACAAGAAGCCTTCCATAAAGTAAAATGAGAATGGAGGCATGCACACATGCATACACACACAGAGCTGGTACAGTTTTCACTTCCACATCTGGGCATGAGACTATAGTATTTATTTTGAGGCTTCCACTTATTTTGTCTTTGATCCAGTCAGTGTTGTCAGGTGGCTGAAGTTCTTGGCCTGGAGAGCTGACTCAAACCTTTGCACTTAGATGACCTGGTTTCTAAGAAGCTCTGACTTTGTTATGATTCCCCATGATTTTGCTACTGGATGTGGAGATTCCCAGAGGAAAACCTGAACATCTTCTAGGTTCCAGACATGGTTCTCCTTACCACCGTGTGGCAATACCCTGATTTCCCCTTGGTTATTATGATTAATTGTCTCACTCTGTAGAGCAATCCTTTTTTCCTGTTTGCTGGCTTGGTGCCACAAGGACCCCTACATGGCCAGGTGGAAATCACACCTTCCATTTTGGTAGCACTCTTCCTTTGAGTACTAAGACCTCCAAGCCAGCAGAGCTCTACGATAATATGTGAAGCAACACTTCTGAGTAGGTTGGTACCTCTAACAGTGAGAGGAGCCTCTCCCACTTCCTACCTTGATTCCCAGACCCTCATGTCGTGGCTCAGCACCATAGATTGGTTTGTGAGTCAAAGCCTTCCTTCTACCTCATAGGGCACAGCTCTGTCATTTATGATGTTGTCTGTCACCTGGAGCTCGAACTTGTTCTTCAGCAGGTCTCTCTTGGTCCATTCAGCTTTCTGCTGCTCTGTGATGGAACCACTGTGAATTCATTTTTTTTTTTTTTGGCTCATTTGAAATGAGTTGTTGGTATAAATGGATTATCAAGTGGATGAAATAGAAAGGCTGGAGGGAAGGGTGGGAAGTCAGGAGTTTATACCCCTACTTCTAGCAAGAGAAAGTCTATACCATTTGGCCCCACCTCCCAGGCTTTTCCTCCCCAGAGAGGCCATCCTTTCCACTCTTGGCTTCCTTCTCTGCACTGGGAAGGTTCCCTATCCCTGCTGCTCTGAGGATTACTGTCCCCCAGGTCCACTGTCTCAGCCTTGTCCACCACCTACAGCCTCTTCTCAGGCTTGTCCAGAACCCTGTTCTCCAGACCAGCACAACTGAGGCTCTGTTTCTTTTTCCCAACTAGTGAGCCTCTCTCTGCCAAGTCCCTGCAGCTCTGATCTGTTCTGTCCTTCAGGGTTGCCATTTGGATCTGGGAAACCTCTTGGAAGCCCTGCCTTCTGGTCACCTCTAGATGGCCATTTGTTCTAGGCAAGGGATAGAGCTGGCAGCATGCCAGACACGGCTGTGTCCTGTTAGAGATGAGGCTCATCTGCTTGGCTGAGACTGTGTCTCCAGGGAGGATGCTCTTTGGGAACAGAGGGGAGAGGTGTGTCTAGAGTGTCAGAGCAGCACTGACACCCAGCAGCGGTGCAGTGCTGGGTTATATGCTCAACAGGCAGCATCAGCCCAGCTCCCATGGACCTCTAGTGTGAGGTCTAAGGTGCTGGATCTGAAGTCTACAGTGAAAACCAGGATTTGTTTAGGTGGTGAAGATAAGGAGATAATAGGGAGTGACAGAGGAAAGGGTCAGCTCTGCCCAAGGGAGTAGAGATGGCTTGGGAGTGCGTGCGTGTGTGTGTGTGTGTGTGTGTGTGTGTGTGTGTGTGTGTGTGTGTGTACAAAGTCTAAGAGGTATAACATTTTTTCTCTTGCAGCTGTGCTCCTAGATGGAGAGTGCATGTAGCTCCTGCACATGGTTTCAGAGGAGCAGCTTACCTGGACTCCCCTTTCCACGGCAAAGGCTCCCTCTCACCCTTTTCTTTCTGCTGGAACTCCCATCTTGGCCCTTTCTGAGTCACGTGCCCAGTTTATCTCTGACTCTGGCTGGGTGCTGGCTCCACAGGCCACAAAGGAGGCAGAGCCTTTGACTCAGGGGGTTCACAGGAGGAACTCCCACCGTGAGGTCACCAGCTCTGCTTTCTGGCCCAGCTCACTCTTACAATGCTGTTGTTACTAGTGTCTCAATTTTCCCCTATATAAAATGAGGGGGCTGGATACTAGCAGCATTCCCCACTATCCATGTACAGCAGTTGGTCCTCTATGGTGCTCTAGGGATGATGGTACTTTGGTGAATGAGTCTCTGGGCTTCAAGGCCTGCAGGAATGCCTTGGGAAACCCCAGTCTTCATGTGCTCAGCCCTGAGCCCAGGCTACTCATCCTGGCTGGGGTGCTTAGTCCTCTCTTGCTGGGTGCTTTCTGGAACACGCTGGCTGAGGATTTCTAAGGGCCTTCCAGGACAGCAATGCCTGGGGTGGGAGAAAAACAGAGTGGAGTAAGGAAAATGCCAGCCCGGGAATGTGAGGGACAGAGCACCCTCTCTGGCCCCAGACCTGCAGCCCCTTCCCTGTCCGTGCTGAGCTGTTTCAGGCCTGTGGCCACACTTTACAGGCTGGTGGTTGAGTGCACAGGCCCATGCAGACGCTCGCCCTCAGCCCGACGGCCAGTGGAGAGCAAGCCGGACTTCTGTTCTTAGGGCGCCTCGTCTGGACCTTTCTCACCTCCTTGCTCATTTTCTCGGAGGGCCCAGGGGTCCACAGTGAGGGTCACTGCTCCAAGGGGGCATCTCCTGGCCTGAATCTTAGAAAAGGATGAGAAAATGCCATGGTTAAAGCAGAGAGCGCACATTTTGGGTTTTCTCCTTAGAGCTGCCTCCCTGAAGGAAGAGGTGGCGAGCTGGGGGTATTGGCACTTGGGTGCAACTGCTGTGGCCCTTGCTGCTTGAGGTGCCAAGGCAGAAGGATCAAGATCACTTAAACCCATGTATTTAGGCCCAAAAAGATGATAAGCCATCCTCAGCAAAGGAGAGAAAGTCCCCAGGGGCTGGAGGCGGGGCTGAGCTGGAGTGGGGCTGGAGATGGAGCTGGGCAGGCACAGTGTCATCTCTGGAGCCCAGCATGGTAGGGCCACAGGAGACAGCAGGGGGTCTGGCTGGAGTGTAAATTGAGTCATCTTAGACGCCAGGGCAAGAGAAATCACGCCCGCAGGCGATGAGCACTATGCGGAAGGCCGTCATTGCCGAGTCTGGTAGGTGAGTCAGAGCTACGCAGAATGAAAGTCTACACTCCCAGGAATGGTGTCCTATGACTTACTGTGTTTTCTCCCCTAAGTTACTTGAAAGAAATGACAGCTTTGTCATTCACATTTTTACCACATAATGAGCTAGTGAGTACTGGAGCTCACAAGGCGTGGCAGCAGCTTCCAAACCTAACCCCAAGGGATCTCAGAGCGTGCTCAACCCTCCCTCCCCTCTCCTTTTCCTGTGTCCATATTCATCTCAGATGCTCACTGAGCAGTCCTGACATGGTGTCAGGCACCATGCCCTGGGGCACCATGATCAGCAGGGTACTCCTGGGCCTTGGCATCACACACACATAATCCAAGGCAGAAGGGCCCTGTGCAATGAGAGTGACCCCAACCTGCTGGGGACGGTGAACTGACAGCCCAGCAGGCTCCTGAGGCCTCTCTCAGAGGCATCTTATAGAGTCTTGGGAGAGGCAGAGGGCCAGGAGGGGCTGACCTAGGGGAAAGCACACAGGATTGGGATGGGCAAGGGGGGTTTTCACAAGGGCAGATCAGCTTGGGCAGAGGAAGCAGAGGGAGCCGAGAGCTCCATGACTTGCAGAAACAGCACAATCCAGTGGCCTGAGAGAAGAGAGCAAAGCAGAGAGACAGGGCCTGGAGGCTGCACGGGAAAGTACAGACGTGGGTCCTGGGCCCCAGCAGGGGAGCGGTGAGATCCTGCTTGCACAGCATTTGGGCTCTGATCTCCCAACCATCTGCTGTACTCAAGATGGGCAAACTCGGGGCATCAGAACGTTCTGTCCAAGGGTGGTCTGCAGCTGTGGCCCTCGCCCAGGACTTCCAGGGGCGACAGAGGGAAAGAGCTTTAGTCTGTCTTTTTGTCAAACGAATGGGTTGAGCTTTGCATAAGTGTTTTGGGAGTTTTTTAGGACAGACAATGGTGGTACTAGAAGAGATCCTTGTGCCCTTTTAATGGACAGAACTGCTCCAGACAGACAATTGACTTCACCAATCCAGGAACCTTTGAGTCATGGAAACTTAGCAGTGCTTCCATCATCAAGCCACACCGTACCCAGGGAAACAGAAAAAGTCCAAGGAAATTATCTCATAGTCCGCAGATACTGGACTTTGATATCGCAGGAAGAGCTAACTTTTGAGACAGAAAACCTCAAACTTGCAGTGTGGATCTGTCACAGCTGTGAGGCCTGGGGAAAGTCACTTAACCTCCCCTAGCCTCCTCATTTCCTCATCTGCAACAAGAAGACAATTGCAACCAGGTGTCCTTATTCAGCTGTTGGAAGGATTAGAGACCGTGCTGATTAGAGAGGGTTTTAGCACAGGGAAGTGTGAGTAGCTGCTTGGTATTCGGAGGGGGCAGGAAAACATTCAAACTATCAGAGCAAAGTTCACTGGAGCCCCTTTCACTGGGGCTCTGCAGAAGAAGCCCCATCTGCCCTCAGTGCTCTGTAACCGTTCTGCATCTGCCAGCTGTCGCTGCTCAGCGTGCTTGCTTTATCTAACCTGCACATCTCTCTGCCCGGCTGGTAGAGCCCAGCTCCCTTGTTCTTCCCTAAGTGGAGCAGGGCAGCATCTGCGCACCACGAGAAAAGGGTTAGGAAACCTGCAACCCACCAGGCCTCTCCCACTCACCAGCCTCGACAGAAGGACTCCCAGGAGACAGGTCATCAGTCCTACTGCAGTGGCCGGTGAGCTCTCTGCCTTCCAGCACATTGGAAAGGCAGGCACTGACATTACCTGTCACATACCGGCCGGGGTCCACACTGAGACATCTCCGACTACAAACCTTCCCAGGGTGAGGGAAAGGGGATCTTGAGGCAAGCAAGGATCCAGGATGAGGACTTATTGTTTTAAACACACATGTGTGCACACATACACACACACCCGAGGGAAGATGAATGCACACAATTATGTGACACAGACAAACAGATTATGTGTTAGAAGAGTTCAAACTCAGAGGTCCCAGACACTTGGTGCACAGCAACCTTACTTAGCTTTTCCATAATTTAAGTGTTTTATTCGTAAGCAAAGATGATAAAACCACGGAATGTTGTAAGAATTATATACAGGGAACTTGAACTATGGCTGTTTCCATACATGAGATTAAAAGATAGTGTGAATACTTAAATTTTTAAAAATGTATTATAGTAAAGACACATTGTCACAAACGCCCCTCAGAATACTCCTGATCACTTCAAACATCCTCATTCTGTCATTCTTGTTTCTTTTTTTCTGATACAAGGTGTCATTGTCTATTCTAGGCTGGCCTTGAACTCACTCTGTTGTCCAGGCTGGCCTACACCTCTCATAGATCCTCCTGTCTCAGCCTCCCAAGTGTTAGATTACAAGCATGTACCACCACGCCTTGATTCTTACTACTTTCAGGAGCTGCTGGGCAAGTCCTCTTTCATGTCTTTATGAAGTATGATTTTAAAAGTATTGTGAATACTGCTGTACCCGTAGAAAGACAAGCTCATGAAAATGCTACCGTGTGACCTTGGTTGCCTTATTCATCTGACCTGGCAGGATCTGGCACTGTGCTACTTCTGGCTCTTCCCTGAGATCAAAATGACTACAAAGGGAAACGTCTTGAATTCATTCAGGACATGGAGGCAGCTGTGACAGTGCAACTAAAGATGTTCATGAAAGAGCACATCCAGAACTGTTCAGGGCAGAGATGGCAAGAGAGATGGGCTGAGTGTGTTCAAAGTGGGGGTGGTTGTGTGTTGAGGAGGCTCACTGGCAATATGTCTTGTACTGTAGTATATATTTTTAAAGTTAAACATGTACCATATTGTTGATGATCTCTTGTAGTGGACACTCATGTTAGCTATGACTGTGTTTAAAGCTACAGAGCATCATAGGTCAGAGACACGCAGACACACACTCACATGAATACATGTGGGTTCAGCACAGCCAGCTTCACAAGCACACAGATGCTGGCATCTGACCACAGCTGTAATGTGAGTGCTTATCTCTCCTACTGGAACCTGTTCGTCCTGGTCTATTTTAGCTAGAATGCAACAAAGAAAGCAAAATTTTTCTGAGGTTTTTGTGTTTTTTTTTTTTTTGAAACAGCCTCACTATGTAGTTCAGGCTGGCCTTGATTCACGGTGTAACTCAGGCTGGCCTTGAGCTCATGGCAATCCTGCTGCCTCTGCCTTCTGAGTGCCGGGATTATGCTGTGTGTCACCATGTCCAGCTGATCTCTGGGAATTTTAATGAATAGAATTTGAAAATGGCATGTGGAAGGAGGCCTGGGACAGAGAGAGTGGACTGGGCCTGAGAGCACAAAGCCTCTTTTTAATGCAGGGGTCACTTTTAAACTAGCTAGTGGCTGGGTCTGCAGAGTGGCCCTCCTTCCACCTGCTGGATCTCCAATGCACACTGTGTCACCCCCATTACCTTGCTGTCACAAAGGCTCATAAATGATCATACAGTGAACTGTGGTCCATATGTGAGTTAATGTGCTGCTCGCCATGCTCAGCAGTCAGAGGCAAAAGGCTTGAAATTCAGCAGGAGCAGGAAGTGACAGGGAGCTAACCAGGAGGAAGCTCCAAGATAACCAGGTGCTCCAAGATACACTTGGGCTGGATGTGCTGATTACTTTGACTTGATCATATCACACTGTAAACATGTATCAAATATCACCAAGTATCCCATCAATATGTACAATTCTCTGTTATTTTAAACTAACAAAATACTGCTATGAGATGAAGAAGGAAACCATAAAGGAGGCTGTAGGATGCAGGGCCATCCAGATGGCTGATGCCCAGGTTATAAAAAGAGCAGAAATCTGAGCATGTAGGTCCAGCCCACTGTGGAGCATTATCCCCACCTGCTAGGTAGGCTGATGGGAAAGTTGAAGAGGAGTCATTTGCACACAGAGAAGGCTTTGTGAGGAAGAGTATGGGGTAACAGAAAAGCTGGATGTGCCTCCTACTTATCCTGAAAGCAGAAAATGTTTCTATATCTTTGCAAGTCCTCCAAAATCTTTTTGCAACTTATCAAGAGCTCTTCTGCCCCCTCCCTACTGATTACTTTGAAAGGAATCTGTGAATAGCCCTGGAATAATTGGTTCCTGTCACCTTTCTTTGCAGGATAAAACTCCTCCAACTCTGCTTAACACACCCTGACTCTAGATGCCAGAGGAGATCAGGGAAGGGGATCAGATGTGTTTGAAGAAAAGGTGACCCCCTGGGTGGTGCAGGTGCAGGTGGTTGAGGACAGAAGGTGACAGATGGTTTGCTTCTGTGTAGACAAATTAGGGAACACAGAAGATGACAGACAGGCAGGTGTTGGGGCCTTATGAAAGGGATTTGTCCAGGTGAAACAAAGATTTGTTTTTTATTTAAGTTTGGCCTCAGCAAAAGGATTTCATCACTATTCATTAATTTTCTTTCAAACTTTGCCCGAAAGTACAGAAGGAATAATTTGGGAAATAACTTGAAACATAGAAAGAGGAGGGAGAAGCAAGACAGACTTACTATCCCTTACCACCAATCTGAAAAGGTGGAACAGATCTGAGAATGCTTTTTAAAAACATTTGGCAGCAGGACCTGACCTGACCCGAACTGACCTTAAATTCTCTATTCTTGTTGCTCTTGGGCCTGAGGGTGGGCTCCCGGGCACTCCACCACTGAGCTACATCTGCAGGCCCTTTTAGTTTAGTTTTTGAAGTTTTGAGACAGAGTCATGCTAAGTTGACTAAGAAGGACTCACACTTGAGATCTTGCCTCAGCCTCAGTGCTGGGATTACCCGTGAGCTCTGGAACACCTAGCTGCTCTTTGTCATCATCGTTTCCTGTGAGGTGTACTTTGGATGCAGAAATGTGGATTCACATGTACAGAAATCCACATCCACAGAAATGTGGATTCACATGAGTATGGCCCAGACCTCGCTGGAGTTCTGTGTCATGCAGGTAATATGTTCTGTGTTGCTTTTAAAAAACCCAAGAGGTTCTGAATCCTAAAACTGTCTGTACCTAGGGTATTGGACAGACAGATCTCACATCCTCTAGGGACAGCTGACAGTGGGGGGGGGCTGCCTGTGGGAGCTGCAGGGCAGGCTGGTGAGGTGTGAGAAGGCCAGAGACTCTGAAGGAAGGTGGAAGCCTTCCTGTATGTACATGGGACTAGAGGGCCAGATATCCATGTTCGTGCTGGTCCCATCTGACCCAGGAAATTAACAAAGAAGAGAAGCCCTCAAGAAAGCTGTCCTGTGTGAAATAATTCACTCTATCGGGGTGCTAATAATTAATATATTATGGATGGCAGTTTAAAAAACAGATCCATTCAACAAGGCCCAAGGCAAGGCTACCTATTCCCACTCCTCTTACAGCACATTTCAGCATCCCCGGGAGGGTTATGCTGTCTTTGACTACACTTTCTTATCCCCACTGGCCAGATCTCCAGCCTCTGCCTGCCTTCCTCCCATCTGGGACCAGTGAGAAAGAAGGCTTCTTTGAGAAGGGGGAGCCCTGTGAATCACCATACATTCATTCCACCTCCCACATCCTGCTCCCTGAGCTGCCCTGAGCCCTAAACAACCACAGCAGCAGTGCAGCCAGGACCATGGCAGCGTTGAGGAGTCGAGGGCACCAGAACACAGCTTCAGGTAAGAGAAAAGTGACTGCAAAAGAGGGAAAGTCAGGAGGGCCCTGCCCTTCAGAGGAAGCAGATGAGAAAGGTGAGGTAAGGAAATAAAGGCATAGAAGTCTTGTAATACGGGAGGAAAAAATGCTAATTTCTAGGACAGCTTTGAAGAGTAGAGCTTAGTTCTAAAAGAAATGTCCCACTGTGAAATTTATGCAGAGAACTGTGAGTGAGTGACATTTTTAATGATGGATTCGCATGGATGCATGGGTAAGTTAAGTGATATTCTTTAGTTGTGTCACAGTCCTGGGAAAGCCACACTGATCATCCAGATGAGCACTCCCTCTTATAAAGGAAGCAGAAGAATGTGCTAGGGTATACTCTATAGGTCAGGTGAAGAGATGCTGCCAGAGCAGGGTGTACAGCTAGGGAGGATGAGTCTCTGGGAAGCCGAAGTCCTCAGAGAACCAAGACCAGTGGGAGGAGTCTTTACAGGTACCTCTTGTCTGCCTCCATCAGGGAAGGGATCTACCTAGAGGTGGGTGGGCTGGATTGGGAAGTAATACTGACACAGGAGAGCAAGGCCTGACTCTCCTCTAAAAACGTGAGCTCATGTTCCCAAAATTTAGGAATAAATCTCAGAAACAACCGACAGAGGTTCGAGTAGATAAAGTTTTATTGGATAGAAAGAGAGGGAAAGAGAGAGAAAGGACTTCTAAGAGAGACAGAAGGGGGAACCTGAAAGGTGGGTAACCCAAGGTTGTCTTTTTCTAGGGGGTATTCAAGGGCTAACGACCACGAGGTGGGATGGGTTTAAAATAGGAGCCTCCAATAAAATTCAAGGAGGTGGAATCTTGATCAAATGAGGTCCAATAAGAATTTAAATCATACGGGGTCCCTCCCCCAATCAGGAGGCTCTTCCAGATGGGCCAAATTCTTGGCCCTTTACCCCAGGGGTTTTAAATTATTACCTTCCTGGGAGGGGGGGTGGATCTAGACCCTTAATTCTCTATTGACTGGATTATAAGACTTTAATTGGTCACTGAAGTTCTTGACAATCTCCCTTCTTGTGAATTTTCTCCAAGGGCCTGCCCTGCCCTGCCCTATCTGTCTGCCTACTATTTTCACCTATAATAATACCACTGCGCAAGGTATTTGAGCAGAAGCTAGCAACTTCTTGATGGATGTAAAATAGAAAGGGGTGCATGCATCAGGTAGAGATTAAACAGGTTATTCTCCTCAGGAAAGTCACCAAGAGTGTTTTCAAATACAAGGGTGGAGGTCAGCAGTAAATGACTGCTCTCCCTCCCTCAGATCTCAGTCTGTGTCACTGCAGCTGGTGGTTAAGCACCAGATGAGGACTTCTGTCCTGATGTTCTCATCTGGGGTGAGAACATACTTGGGTAACCATATGCAATAGGAAAATTCTAAGTAAACGTTTCTTAGGATTATGTTAGCTCAGTAGAAAAGACTGGAGTCTTGGCAAGTATTTAAAACCAAGAGATCTGTGGAGCGATTTGACTAGAGTGTCTCTCCCACTGCCTGTCTTCAGACCAAGCCCCGCGCAGGAGAACTTTCTGCCTTGATGGAAATGTTTAATGGAGTCCAGCATGGCAGCCATGAGCCACCTGTGGCTACTGGCATTTCTGATGTGGCTAGCATGAATAGGAACTGAAATTTTCATTTAATGTAATTTTTATTGATTTTAAATTTATATAGCCTCTTACAGTTAATAGGTCCTCTGTTGGGAACTCAGAGCTAGATTGTTCATTCTTTGAGAGGAGAAACTATAGTTCTAAAAAGCATTGTGTCTCCATCTCCTCGTATAATGCCTGCAAACAGATATTTGATCAATAAATGATGAATGACTGAAAGTGTCCTAGAAGTTTCTAGAGAGGGCATGGCAAAAATCTGAAGGCACAGGGCTGTTTTAGACTTATGGAAACTACAAATCACGTGAGATTGTTGTTTGGAGCTGTATTTTCTTCACTGGCCTGGGAGAGTATTGCTGTTGCAACTATAGTTCACTGTGTTTTTGACAACAGTGCACAAAAGTGTAGCTACTACCAGAATCAAGACACAGACGTGTCCATCACCACAAACTCCCCTTGGGACCAGGGTTGATTTCTTGGGTATATGACTTGTATTTCCACAAAACAGCTCAAGCCAAGAAGGGTCTCATGGTTGGTTTAATGAACCATTGTCACTGTTTTGAAATTCTTAATATTTTAAACAAATCCCCTGCATTTCCCTTTTCACTGATCCCCAGAAATTATGTAACTGGTACTTTTTGTCCCTTTATAATTGATCTCCCCTGATAACTACTGATTGGTTTTTGATACAGGTTATACGTTTTTTAAGGTTTCTCCTCACACCTGCTTCTCTCTCTCTCTTTCATTTTCTTCTTCATTCATGGTGCTGGTATTGAACCCATGGCTGTGTGCATGTTAGGGAAGTGTTTGGCCAATAAACTACATCCCCAGTTCCCTGACTTAGAGTTTTATATCGATGGAATTACAATGTATGCACTTATTTGTGTCTGGTTTCTCTTACTCAGAATGATGTTCTTGAGATTCATTGTTGTTTCTGTGCCTGTGGCTGGCAGCAGTTTGCCCCTTCTCATTGTTCAGTAGTGGATGTTGTGTAGATATGCCACCGTGAGTTCATCTGTTCACTTCATGACAGATATTTGGATCTTTTATAGATCCAAATCTTTTATCTACTATAAATGAAACTGTTGTGAGCTTTTGCATACAAGTTCATTTCTCTTGGGAAAATATCTGGAAGTAGAACTGCTAAATTGTAGAGGAAATGTATGCTTAAGTGAAGATACAAAATTGTTTTCTAATATATGTGTACGATGTAATATTCCCAACAGTAAACTATGAGAGTTCCAATTATCCTACATTTTTGCTAGCACTTTGTATTGTCAATCTTAAATTTTAGCTATTCTAATGAGGAGATTGGGTTTTATGATTTTGTTTTTTGTACTATGGATCAAACTCAGGACCTTACCCTTGTGAGACAGACATGGTGCCACCAAGCTAAATCCTAGCCCCATGTATTTTGTGATTTCATTTTGCATTTCCCAGTGACTAACGATGTTAAGTATCATTTCAATTTGTGGAGTCTATTCAACTCTTTTGCCTTTATTTCTCTACTTATTGAGAAGTTCTTTATATATTTTTGGATATAATGCTATTGTAAGGTGTGTCTTAATCAGATATATTTTCTCTTATTCTGGCTTGTCTTGTCATTTTCTCCATGACATCTTTCAAAAAATAGAAGTATTTTTAACTTTGAAGAAATATAATTCATTGATTTTACCTTTGGTGTTTATCTAAGATAGTTTGTCTCAGTTTAAGCCCACGCAGGGTAACTTAGCAACCCAGTAAAACCCTATCGCAAAATAAACAACCCTGAGGAAGCAGCTCAGTGCAAAAGCTCCAGCCTTTTCTTCTGCAGTATTTAAATGCCTTAAAATAAAGTGATGATAAAATGTTCACCTTATATAATTTTAATCTTTAGAATTTCTATTTGTTCTCTTTTATATTTCATTTCTTTTCTTTTTATTTGTAACAATATTAGCATATTACAATAGCTGCTTTACTGTCTTTTGCATTAACTCCAAAATATCTACCATTTCAAGTATGTTTCCACTGATTGATTTTCCTTCAGTAGTGGATCATATTTCCCTGTTTCCTCATGTCTTCTAATTTTTATTGGGTGCCAGACCCATAATTATTTACTATTTTAGTGACTTTTGTTTTTCTCGTTAAAAGCATCAAATTTGTTGACATGTATGTAAGAAACTGAATCAGCTCAGGTTTTTTATTTCAAAATTGTTCTTATGTTTTGCTAAGACAGATCAGCGTTTGCTTCACGTTTATTTTATCTAGTCTTCTACTAAGATGAGACTGGTGTGGGGTCCCCGCTGAGTTCCGTGGGTGATCAGCACCGTGTGCCCTCTCTGGTGAGATTCCTACCACCTCTCAGCCCGTGCAAGCTCTGGGGACTGAGGTTTCAGGCCAGAATCTGCTGGCTCCACGGCAGGGTGGTGTGGCAGAGGGCATCACAAAGCAGCACCAGCTCACGGCCAGCAGAAAACAACAAAAGCAAGGAAGAAGAGGCCGTGACAGTATCTTTCTTCTTTTATCTCATCTGAGCTACTTGGGACTGGCAGAACTTACACCCTTACTCCTAGTGCCCTCGAGCCTGGCATTGCACTGTGAAGAATTCGGTCCCAGCATCACATAACTCTAGATTCAAATGCCTCTGACTGCAAGAGGCTTTGGAGGGACATCTAGACACAAACCATAGCAGATGGGGAATATTTTTGGCTTGAAAGAGATCTAAACAATACTTAATTTTCATTGAAAAGAGAAACCTATATTAAATAAACTCTGCCTTCCTCTTTGGAGAAGTAAATCTCCACCTTGGCTGGATTAGAATTACCAAGGGAGACTTCATAAATCCTGATGCACGGTCTATACCAAAAGTATGATTCGTGCGGGACAGGCCATGCACCGGTGTTGTAAAGATCCTGGGTTGATTCAGCACGCTGCAGAAGTCGAAGGACAGTGCTCTAAGGCGCTCCATGGCCAGTGAGGGAGCTGGAGGTCTTTCTCTCTGTGCAGCTGCATCAGGTGCTGTGTGTGTCTTCCTTCCTTACCATCTTCTTTTCCCTTTCCCGTCCCCCAGAATCTTCCCGTCCTGGTCTGGAAGGATGCCTAGAAGGCCAGGCCGGAAGTGTTGCAGGGGAAGAGGAGAACGTGGCCAAGAGGCTGAGGACAGAGTGCAGATGCTGTCTGTGGAGGCCAGGGTGTCTCCTTCGCCTTTTCCCACCTACTCCACAGTTCCTTCCTCTGCTCCAGGCCCAAACAAGCCTGGATCTGGCCAGCCCAGTTGATGACTGTCCAGTGTCTCCTGCCCACGCTTCCTGGCCACAGTCCTCCTCCGGGTGATGAAAGGCCCTGGAAGTCCCTTCCTATTTACCAAGGATGTGTGGGCTTGTCTCCGGGGAACACAGTCCTGTGATGGAAAGTGCCCTGAGTTGGAGCACGTGCCCGCTGCTGACCTGCACACTGCCCCTCAGTCAGGTCTGCACCTTTGATCTCCCGCCTGTGCAGCTGGAGGACCACGCTGAGGGTGACCCAACATCTCGGATGTGTGGGGGCAGCAAGTGTCTCCTTGAGGAAAGCTGCAGTGGTTGGCTTTAGGGTTCTTCTCTTCAGAGGTGTGTGACACCTGGCAGTTATTTATCCTGAACTGCTCTCCCAGTGCGCGCGACTCTGACAGGTTGGAAACAGGGAGCGTTTCTGGTGTTACCATTGTGTAACTGATCGTTAAGTGGCATGGACCTTATTACAGCCTTTTTCTTTAAAGCTGAGAATGACTACTTCAAGCCAGTGCATCAGGGGACTCTGGTGACAGGCCTTAGCCTGGGATACTCTCTAGGAGGCTGTTAGGGCATCACCGCAGGTCGAGGGGTCTGTGTGTGGAGGGAGAGCCAGGTACTCAGACTGAGCCCAGGGCAGTGCTGCTCAGCCACAAGCACTAGCAGAGTTGTCCTCACAAGACATTGGGCAGAAAGGAGAGCAGTGCCAGGGCCCCAGGTGATTGAGAATGTTGTCTGGAAGCATCTCTGAGATAGTGCTGCAGAACCATGTGGATGTATTTGAGAAATTCCAGGTACATCTAAGGGGCAGCGGTGGCAAGCGATGGGCATCTTGGTGAGTCCAGATTCCCTAGGTTGGAAGCACAAGGGTCAGGTAGAAAAAGAGGTGCCTCTTCATTTAAACCCAGGGTTGAGGGCTGCCCCTCACAGCCCCTTGCCTGGAGCCCACAGAGGCACCACATAGAATATAGTAGAGACTGGTTGCCGGAGCCAAGTGTGTAGGACCCATTGGCTTCAGGGTGTGTTTATGGAACTGCTGCCCTGGTGATCACCATCGCTAATTAATGATTGTCTTGGGAATGCTTTCATGAACTGTGGCCTAATTTATGTTGGTACTTTTGTTGACTTCTGCTCAGTAACCAGGGTGCTATTATTGTTTAGGTCTAAATGTTTACCCCTAAATATTTGGAGGGTTTCCGGCTGAAAGTTCAAATGTAGGTCCATATTCTTTAACAAGGTTAATCTCACAAGCACAATGAAGAGCACTGTAGATTATTGAGTATGCGAGATGTCCTTTAGCTGTCACATACCACTGCGGGAACAGCACTAATTAATGACAGCCTCTGAGATAACATGAACAAAAAGAGAAGCAAGAAAGTATATGATCAGCAGGACTGAGAAAGTATATTCTGTTAAGCTAGACTGTGTTATTCATTTTATTCATGCTATCAGAGGACTAGACATTTTCTTGATTTAGACACTTTTATCTTCAATCAGGAACACTGGTCCATTTCCAAGACTGCACCTTCCCAGCATTCAGACAGTCATTTTTGTTTTAAGAATACAAAGCAAAAACTCAGGAGATAAATTTTCCTAGGCTCTCAATGATGCTAATCAAGAGAACATATGGTAGGCTTTGTGTTGGTAATGTGTGAGATGCTTGAAAACATGAGGCCCTTCTTTTCTGGGACAGTATTATTTGATTTTTTATTTTGTTTTATCTTGGGATGTTAGATGCAGAGATTTTTATTTACTTGAGCATATTTTTCAATGTATGATGCAGTATGATCTTTGGTATGCTCAAGGGCCTCTTAAAAACAGATGAGTTATTAAAGATGAGTTATCAGAGAGAGGGGGAGAGAGAGAGAGAGAGCAGTTAATAACCTCGTGAGGATCAGAAGGATTGGTGGGATTTTGCATAGGAGAATAACCTGGAACCAATTGAAACCAGGTGGTAGCTATGCTATGGCTCAGATGCAGTTTGAGTTTTTCTCTGAAGGCACATGTGCTGGAAGCTTGATCCCCAGCACGGTGATATGTAGTGGAACCTTTAAGAAATGGAGCTCAGTGGCAGGTAATCAGGTCATGGGGGCAATGACCTCGGACAGGATTAATGCTCGTCTCATAGAATGGATTGGTTCCCAAGAAAGTGGATTGTGATGGGAAGCACCAGCGTGGCCTCCCTCTAGTTTCTTTGTCTTATCCTGTGATCTCCTCTGCATGCACATTCACTATTATAGCACCAACCACCTCATGCGAACCTCTCAAGTGGTCCCTGGCAATCAGCCCCTTCCCTTGCCCTCATCCAGCTCTCCTTGGGTTAGGGGTGCAGATCATCTAGTGTTGTGTTTCTAGCCCTCTGCTGTCCACTCAGCCCAGAAGTTCACACCACTGATGCCCAGTGTTTCCCACGTCTCTTTTGCCCAGCACCTACTTCTGCTCATTGATCTTCCCTGGAAGTCAAAGGCTGTGCTGACAGAGGTGCTCACCTGGCTGTCAGTTACAAAATGTGACACCAGCAGTGAGCATGCACCAATGCAGTCCAGCCTGTGTGGCAGCCCTGGGTTGGGTCACTGTATTCTGCCCAAGAGGGAGCCATTGGTAGGAAGTGGTGAGCAGCTAGACTTGGGCAGAGCCCCTAGGGGCTTTTCTGCCATGCCTGGGCAGAGGCCACACACTCTCAGGGAGGAATAACCAGTGACTGCACATAGCAGAGGGCCCAGGGTCTGGCCATTTCTGTCACTGCAGGATTCCTGTCATGAATGACCCATGTTCTGGAGTTCCATCTGGGGCTGGCTGAGTCTCTTGGTGCTGTACTGCTCTGAGGCACATTCTACTCCCTCCTTCTTCCTTCTCCTGCTCTCTCTGTGGGAGTGAGAACTGCATTAGTGTGCAGGCTCTCCCTCCTTTCTCTGGCTTCTTTCTCCCGTACATCCCTCACAGCGATTTCCCCTAGTGAATCTCATGCACTTCAATTTCATTGTGGTGTCTGCTTCCTGGAGGGTTTGAACTGACACAAGTCATGAAAATGTCTGGTTGAAAAAGCCATGTGTGGCTTTTAGCTGTTGGCAGAGAGGCGAAGTAAAAGTGATTCAAGAGTACAATGGACCAGGGCCGGGGAGTTAGCTCAGTGGTTCCGGCGCCTGTCTTGCAAGCGCAAGGACCCGGGTTCGATTCCCCGGTAACCACATAACAATACTGGGTGTGGAGACCCACACCCAGCAGCAACCAGTCCACATACCACAGTGCCGGGCGTGGTGGCTCACGCCTGTCATCCCAGCACTCGGGAGGCAGAGGCAGGAGGATTGTGATGTGAGTTGTTATGAGGAGGATGGATTCTCTTTGGGTAGAGACATGGTGTAGATAGGAAGGAACTCACCAAAGGGTGTCATTTGAGCTAATAGCTGAATTGTCCCCAAAAGCCAGCCACACAGATATCTGGGGGTGGAGCTTTCAAGGTAGATAGGAATAGGAGCCAGGGCCAGAAGGTGGATGAGTTAGTGTGTTGAAGAATCAAAGGAAGTTCAGGTGATTGAAGCTAAGCTGAACCACAAAGCGAGACCCTGTCTCAAAAAAAAAAAAAAAGAAGAGTACAATGGACCAACGGTGGCCTGTCCAGAGCTGCTCACCCATAAGAGTGTGACTAGAGAAGGAAATGAAATAGGACAGAGGTGTAGACCCCATGCTTATTGTACTTCCAATAGTCTGTGAGGAGCATAGAAATCCTGGGATTCAGCTTAATGCTTACCTACTTCCTGTGGCCATTTCTCACCCTTGGAGTCTGCCACCTGCAGGATCTTCTAACAGGTGGAACATGGCAGAGATCACACTAGCAGTAAGACCCACTTATATTTGGCCAACTTTCTTAATTCTATTTTATTTTCATTAATTTAAAATTAATTTTTAAATGAGAATTTATTCTCAGTTGCTGTTAATTGCTTCTGCAAAAATGTTTTCAATGTTATCTTCGTCTTTAGAGCACAATATCTGTGAGTGTGAGAACCCTGTCTTGTTCTGAGTCGATTCCTCACAATCAAATCAAAAATTGTATCTGAAGCATTCTAGGTACTCACTCATGAGAGTGATTGTAAGTGAGAGTAAGGTGCACCACGTTCCTATTCTAGCAGCTATAAAAGGCAAACCAGGAACAATGTGTCCCAACAATTTAGTATTCTAGCCACAATTCTAGATCCTGACATCCCAGAGATGTCATTCCTGGTGCCAGACACTTTTATTTTCTCTCTATGGAAGATCTGTTTGGAATCCTTTTGCATCCAGACTTCCCCAGGAGGCGACAGTCACCTCCATCCGTGTTGGGCAACATATTTAGAGTGCCTGAGATTACTCCTAAGTCCAGGAAAGCCTGCGAGGTGGCATTCCAAAGTGTACTCCTCCTCTGCCTTCTCTCATTTAAATAATTACAGGTCCCTTGCTCTCAAGATTTGGGAAGAACTTCCCCAAAGGGCAAAGGCCTTTGGAAGATGGCTCAAGCCCAGCTTTAATAATATGCACTCATAACTTAAAAGCCACTCTCTGTCAATTATCTCAGGCACTAAGCAAGCCAGCAAGTCATTATTTGTCAATACCAGAAGCAAAAACAATAGAGTCATGTTCAGTTCAAGACTAGTGCAGAATGGAGGCTCTGTCTACTTTTAACGAAGGACTAACAGAGAGAGCGTGGGCTGACAAGGCAGGAAGGCAGTCTCCAGTGTGTTGTTGCTGAGCCATGGCTTTTTAAAAATACAAGGTTAGCTGGGATTTAGCTCAAATGGTACTGCACCTACCTTGGAAGCTCAAGGGCCAGAGTTTGATGCCTGGTACCACAAAAAAAAAACAAAACAAAATGAGAACAAGGTTAGCTGGCCTGGCAATGTGTTAGGCACACTCTCACAAAGAGGGGTGGGCCTGGAGAAAGCCTTCCATCCCTTCCTCACTGGTCACCTCTGGACACTGAGACAATTTAAGGGCAAGTTGCCCTACCAGGTATGGAAAAGTGTCTCCTTTTCCATCTCTCAGTTTCATTTACTGGCTTATTCTTTCTGTCTTCCAGAGAGGAAGATGTTTCTCCAATATCAAAGTGAGAAACAGATTATCTATTTAACCACTGATTGATTCATCAAACCCTATGACATATATGCCATGTGTCAGGAACTGTTCTAAGGATCAAGGATGTGACAGGGGACAAAAATGGTTCCTGCTTTCTTGTAGCTTCTACTTTATTAGAAAGGAAAGGCAATATGATAAACAAGCCATAAATATAATGAAAAAATAGGGAAAAGTTCTAGAAGGGCAATAAAACAGGATAATGTTATGAGGAGGATGGATTCTCTTTGGGTAGAGACATGGTGTAGATAGGAAGGAACTCACCAAAGGGTGTCATTTGAGCTAATAGCTGAATTGTCCCCAAAAGCCAGCCACACAGATATCTGGGGGTGGAGCTTTCAAGGTAGATAGGAATAGGAGCCAGGGCCAGAAGGTGGATGAGTTAGTGTGTTGAAGAATCAAAGGAAGTTCAGGTGATTGAAGGGCAGCAAACTGAGGGAAGAGGACAGGACAAAGAAGGGTCAGATAGGTGCTGAAAATAACCAAGTCGGTATGTTGATACATGTATGGTGGGCTCCAGTCCAGTTCAGTCTCTAGGTCCCTGATGCTAGTCCCTGTTTCTGACTGGATTACTGATGGACGACAGGCTGTGAGGCTGGAGTGACTCTAGTAACAGTCGTAGTCATGCACCTTCATCTATGCAGGTATCTCTAGACCTTTTCATTCCCATCAGCCTTCTAGCTGGTCTCTTCCACGTTTCACTCTGAGACTGGGCAAGTGAGCAGAAGCAGCTCTACAGTCTCAGCACTCCAAGCCAACTAATAGAACTCCTGTCTAAACTATTCATGTCATGTGATAGGGAAGTAGTTAGTCCTACCCTTTCCGGTGAGGCCTCTGGGTTCCATATTCCATATTCCTATTGGGCTACAGGGCAAGTAAGATTCAAAGAGGTAACATTAAATCTCACTGGAAAAAACAGGGCTTTGAAGAATTTTGCAGCACCTCTACTTATTATTCCTAGTGGTTATTTCTACTTTCTATTGTTTTTTAAATTCAAATTTGAGATTCATACTTCACACCCAGTTAACAAATCTCAGTCACAATATCTTTGTCACAAGGTTATCCATCTTTGACTGCTTTCTTTGCACTAATGGGGGATTATATTCCCTCTGAAAAAAATGGTTCCTCTATAGGACATTAATCCAAATGATATGGAAGAGGGTGACAGTGTCCGAATCTTCTGCTCCCCATATGCCCCTAAGTGATCCTGGTGACATTTCCAGATCCTAGAAGCTCTCAGATACACTTGTGTCACTTAGCATTCATTTGGTAAGAAATGCCTAAAAGTCCAAATCAGATGGATTTGAACCCAAAAGTGAATTGATTGGCTCATGCAAATGAAAAGTCTTACTAACACTGCAGGCTGTCTTGGCCCAGAGGCTTGTTTCCCCTGTCTCTGGTTCAGCTTCTTTTGTGTTGAGTGCACTCCGTGCCCCCACATGCTGGCCTGTGAAACTCTAGAACTGTGATCAACTGCATTGGGAACAAATGTCTTCAGTATGGAGAAGAAGTGGTTGCCAAAGAGCAGTGGATACAGCCACTTGGTTAAAAAGTAGACAAACTCTAGGGACAAGATAACAACATTCTAACTCAACTACAGTTCTGATAATAAGCCATTGTGCTCCAATTACCAGTTTGGGGGTACAATTAAAGTCATATTTCTCTAAGTAATATTCCAATTAGAGCCCCTAGACCTCCAATCTCAGTTCATCTTTTCCTTCCTCATGTCTGTCCAGCTGAAATAAAGCAAGGAACGTCCAGAGTTAACTTGGGTTACTTGTATTTTGTATTTGCTAGAAGTGTTGCATGGTGTTTGGGTGGAAGTAGAATTCAGGCATATTTGGAAGCTCTTACAGGGGTAGTGCTCTGAAGTCCAGGGATCTTTTCTGTGCTGCTAATACTGTTAGCCTCATTGCAGAGGGACAAAACCTGTGACTGGCTGTGACTGGGCCTCTTGTCTAGGTTGCTGCCTCTGGCAGAGGAAGGGATGGTTCTTGTTGTGAAGGACGCAGATTTTCTGCACGTCCTATTCCCACACTCTAGTGCTGCAGGCTCAATCAATGGAATCTCCAGCAAAGTTCAGCCTGGGGTCCCTGCATATGCATAAAAAATATTTAATATGTGAGGGCTTTTTGCCCACAGAGCAATATTACTATTCTTTGCTGTTGTATGAGACAGATCTCAATATATAGTCTAGGCTCAGCTTGAACTCACTAGACTGGCCTTAGCCTCCTAGGTGCTGGAATTACAGGCATACACCAAACAATCCTGGGTGAAATATTACTATTCTTTTTTTTTTTTTTTTTT